>SRMA01000373.1:0-24754 GCA_007224835.1 Danionella cerebrum
CACAGCTTCACAAATTTTACACCATTCTCTTCCTTAAAATCTTGGGATTCTAACAGTAAAAGAAATATTTCAATACCTCTGGTCATTCTTTCGTAATCCTTATATGTTTGAGGGTATGGATTTCTCTGAAATGAGCAGTTGCACAAAATCAAATGAAGGCTATTTGTAGCTCGCCATAATTTTTTTATTTCTAATCACACCTTCACAAAAATTACAGCATTCTCTTAGTTAGGGTCTTCTGCTTCTTACAAAGAAAGAATCATTTCGATATGTCTTACGGTTCTTCTATAATCTTTATTTGTTTGAGGCATGGAAATCGGATTTTCTCCGGCAGATTTGCCATCGTTTAAAAAAACTGACAGTTGAGTCAGCTGACTCGTTTGAAAATCTGGCAGTTGATAACTTCAGGTGCAAGCTGATTTCAAATAAGTAGGTCAAAGGTGTCTCATTGACTTTCAATGGCCCATTGAAATGAATGGAGCATGAACCCATAGATCCTAATGTAAAAGAGCTTCTGTAATTGATTGACACTGGAAAGTCATACAAGCATTAAGGAAGCAAATTACTTATCCAGCCCATCATTGCTTGTGAATTAACATAAATTAATTAAGCCACACCCACTTTTTGACGTAACTTTCAATGTCAAATATCTTCTAAACGGAACACAGTAGAGACATGGGGGTTGCTTTATATTATTCTAAATGAAAAGTAGATTACAACATGATGTCACTAACTCCTCCATAGCAAACCAATTGTTTACCATAGCAACCATATAGCCACATCTCTATCTTAGCTTAGGAAAATGCTAGAGACTTGGGGGCTGGTAAGCTTCACCCATACTGACAGCTGAAACATTATATTATGTTAATGACACCTCTATAGCAACCAGACCGGTTACCATAGCAACCAATATGGCGTGTCTCTATCTCAGCTCAGGAAAATCATAGAGAGATGGAGGTTGCTGTATTTTACCCGTATAGATATTGGGAGCAATATATTAGGTCAGCGACCCCTCCATAGCAACCAAACTGGTTACCATAGCAACCAATATGGCGAGGCTCTATCTCAGCTTTGGAAAGTCATAGAGACATGGGGGTTGATGTATTGACATGGGGAACAATGTGTTAGGTCACTGACCCCTCCATAGCAACCAGACTGGTTACCATAGCAACCAATTTAGCATGTACCTATCTCGGCTCAGGAAAATCATAGAGACATGGGGGTTGCTGTAATTTACTTGTATTCATATGGGGAACAATATATTAGGTCAGCGACCCCTCCATAGCAACAACACTGTTACCATAGCAACCAATATGGCGTATCTCTATCTCAACTTACGAAAGTCATAGAGACATGGGGGTTGGTGTATTTTACTCGTGTTGACATGGGGAACAATATGTTAGGTCACTGACCCCTCCATAGCAACCAGACTGGTTACCATAGCAACCAATTTGCATGTACCTTTCTCAGCTTATGAGAATCATAGAGACATGAGGGTTGGATTATGTTATTGTTGCGGAATTGACAACATTTAAAAAAAAGGTATTAACGGTACCAACGCAAGCCAACATCGAAGTTTGCGTGCAAACTTTAAAATCTAGTTATTCTTCTTCTTATTCTTCTTCTTCTGACAAAAATTCTACCGTCAACTCCTCCTAGCCCGTTCGAGCTACAGCCACGAAACTTTCCACACACCTCAAAGCTGTTATGTAGATTTATGCTATATCTTTTCGGACTGATTTGACCAGCGGTTTCCGTAAAAATCGCGAATTTCGGCCCAAAAATCGCCCAAGTCATTCCCTATGGGGGCCTTAGAGTGGTGATGTCATCGCTCACTCTAACTTTGAGCAAGCTCAGTCTTGTTGCTACTTGCACTGTTTTCTCAACTAAAAATTAACCTTTACACACACATTTTATACCTAAATGGTAGAGATTTTTGTCCTCTTTCAGTTGGTGCTGTTTTCATTTTTAAAAAACACACGGTTTTTACGCCAGGTGGCCTAAACCACAACGAGTGCACATAATTGCTCCATTCACCTCCATTCAAAAATTCTGGTGGATTCTGTTCAAAATCTCAAACGTAGGCTATTTTTAACTCGCCATAAATCATTCAAACTTTATCACAGCTTCATAAAATTTACACCATTCTCTTCCTTAAAGTCTTGTGATTCTAACAGTATAGGAAATATTTTAATATGTCTTGTCCTTCTTTCGTAATCCTTATTTGTTTGGAGGTATCGAAATCTCAGAAATGAGCAGTTGCACAGAATCAAATGAAGGCTATTTATAGCTCGCCATAATTTTTTTAATTTTAATCACACCTTCACAAAATTTACAGCTTTCTCTTCGTTAGGGTCTTCTGCTTCTGACAAAGAAAGAATCATTTCGATATGTCTTACGGTTCTTCTATAATCTTTATTTGTTTGAGGCATGGAAATCGGATTTTCTCCAGCAGATTTGCCATCGTTTGAAAATCTGACAGTTGAGTCAGCTGACTCGTTTGAAAATCTGACAGTTGAACTCAGCAGGTGCAGCTGATTTCAAATAAGTAGGTCAAAGGTGTCTCATTGACTTTCAATGGCCCATTGAAATGAATGGAGCATGAATCCCATAGATCCTATTGTAAAAGAGCTTCTGTAATTGATTGACACTGGAAAGTCATACGAGCATTAAGGAAGCAAATTACTTATCCAGCCCATCATTGCTTGTGAATTAACATAAATTAATTAAACCACACCCACTTTTTGACATAACTTTCACTGTCAAATATCTTCTAAACGGAACACAGTAGAGACATGGGGGTTGCTTTATATTAGTCTAAATGGAAATTAGATTACAACATGATGTCACTAACTCCTCCATAGCAACCAAATTGTTTACCATAGCAACTATATTGCCACATCTCTATCTTAGCTTAGGAAAACGCTAGAGACTTGGGGGCTGGTAAGATTCAGCTTCACCCATACTGACAGCTAAAACATTATATTATGTTAATGACACCTCCATAGCAACCAGACTGGTTACCATAGCAACCAATATGGCATGTCTATCTCAGCTTAGGAAAATCATAGAGAGATGGGGGGTGCTGTATTTTACCCGTATAGGTATGGGGAGCAATATATTAGGTCAGTGACCCCTCCATAGCAACCAAACTGGTTACCATAGCAACCAATATGGCGCAGCTTTATCTCAGCTTTGGAAAGTCATAGAGACATGGGGGTTGATGTATTGACATGGGGAACAATGTATTAGGTCACTGACCCCTCCATAGCAACCAGACTGGTTACCATAGCAACCAATTTTGCATGTGCCTATCTCAGCTCAGGAAAATCATAGAGACATGGGGGTTGCTGTAATTTACTCGTATTCATATGGGGAACAATATATTAGGTCAGCGACCCCTCCATAGCAACCACACTGTTACCATAGCAACCAATATGGCGTATCTCTATCTCAGCTTACGAAAGTCATAGAGACATGGGGGTTGGTGTATTTTACTCGTGTTGACATGGGGAACAATATGTTAGGTTACTGACCCCTCCATAGCAACCAGACTTGTTACCATAGCAACCAATATTGCATGTACCTATCTCAGCTTATGAGAATCATAGAGACATGAGGGTTGGATTATGTTATTGTTGCGGAATTGACAACATTTAAAAAAAAAGGTATTAACGGTACCAACGCAAGCCAACATCGAAGTTTGCGTGCAAACTTTAAAATCTAGTTCTTCTTCTTCTTCTTCTTCTTCTTCCGTTTCTTAAAAAAAAAAAACTACCGTCATCTCCTCCTAGCCCGTTCGAGCTACAGTCACGAAACTTTCCACACACCTCAAAGCTGTTATGTAGTTTGTTGCTATGTCTTTTCGGAGCGATTTGACCAGCGGTTTCCCTAAAAATCGTGTAAATCTCCAAAAAAAGCTTAAAATTTTTTCTCGATGGGGGCCCCTAGAGTGGTGATGTCATCGCCCACTCTAACTTTGGGTAAGCTCAGTCTTGTTGATACTTGCTAAAATACTTTAGTTTTCTTAAATAAAAATTAACCTTTACACACACATTTTATATGTAAATGGTAGAGATTTTGTCCTCTTTCAGTTGGTGTTGTTTAAGTTTTTTAAAAACACACAGTTTTTACTCCAGGTGGCCTAAACCACAAGGAGTGCACATAATTGCTCCATTCACCTCCATTCAAAAATTCTGCCAGCAAATGTTTCAAATCTCAATCGAAGGCTATTTCTAACTCGCCATAAATCATTAAAAACCTTATCACAGCTTCACAAATTTTACACCATTCTCTTCCTTAAAATCTTGTGATTCTAACAGTCAAGGAAGTATTTCAATATGTCTGGTCCTTCTTTCGTAATCCTTATTTGTTTGAGGCATGGTAATCAGACTTTCTCCAGCAGATTTGCCATCGTTTGAAAATCTGACAGTTAAATTTCCAGCTGCAGCTGACTCGTTTGAAAATCTGGCAGTTGATAACTCCAGGTGCAGCTTATTTCAAATAAGTAGGTCAAAGGTGTCTCATTGACTTTCAATGGCCCATTGAAATGAATGGAGCATGAATCCCATAGATCCTATTGTGAAAGAGCTTCTGTAATTGATTGACACTGGAAAGTCATACTAGTATTAAAGAAGCAAATTACTTATCCAGCCAATCATTGCTTGTGAATAAACATAAAATAATTAAGCCACACCCACTTTTTGACATATCTTTCCATGTTAAATATCTTCTAAACGGAACACAGTAGAGACATGGGGGTTGTTTTATATTATTCTAAATGGAAAGTAGATTACAACATGATGTCACTGACTCCTCCATAGCAACCAAATTGTTTACCATAGCAACTAAATTGCCATATCTCTATCTTAGCTTAAGAAAATGCTAGAGAATTGGATGTTGGTAAGCTTCACCCATAGTGACAGCTGAAACATTATATCATGTCAATGACACCTCCATAGCAACCAGACTGGTTACCATAGCAACCAATATGGCATGTCTCTATCTCAGCTTAGGAAAATCATAGAGACGTGGGGGTTGCTGTATTTTACTCGTATTGACATGGGGAACAATATGTAAGGTCACTGACCCCACCATAGCAACCAGACAGGTTACCATAGCAACCAATATGGCACATCTCTATCTCAGCTTAGGAAAGTCATAGAGACAAGGGGGTTGATGTATTTTACTTGTATTGACATGGGGACCAATATGTTAGGACACAGACCCCTCCAGAGGAACCAGACTGGTTACCATAGCAACCAATATGGCATGTCTCTATCTCAGCTTAGGAAAATCATAGAGAGATGGGGGTTGCTGTATTTTACCCGTATAGATATGGGGAGCAATATATTAGGTCAGCGACCCCTCCATAGCAACCAAACTGGTTACCATAGCAACCAATATGGCGCAGCTCTATCTCAGCTTAGGAAAGTCATAGAGACATGGGGGTTGATGTATTGACATGGGGACCAATATGTTAGGACACCGACCCCTCCAGAGGAACCAGACTGGTTACCATAGCAACCAATATGACGCATCTCTATCTCAGCTTAGGAATGTCATAGAGACATGGGGGTTGATGTATTTTACTCGTATTGACATGGGGTCCAATATGTTAGGACACAGACCCCTCCATAACAACCAGACTGGTTACCATAGCAACCAATTTTGCATGTATCTATCTCAGCTTATGAAAATCATAGAGACATGGGGGTTGGATTATGTTATTGTTGCGGAATTGACAGCATTTTAAAAAATAGGTATTAACGGCACCAACGCAAGCCAACATCGAAGTTTGCGTGCAAACTTTAAAATCTAGTTGCTACTGAAAGTTAAATGATAATCCAGAATATCCAGAAGAGGTTCCCATGAGCAAACAGCCCGGTCTCTGATCTGTGCTGACACCACCCTCTACTGTACAACCTCTGAACCTGATTATCACGCTCACTCTGAACACAAACTTAAAAGGGTTTGCGTTAAAAAGTACAAAAAAAGATAGATAGATATATATATTTCATAGTATATATCATCATATTTTCAGCAAATATAATTGGAAAGTGTTCATAAGTACCGTACTTTCCTCAAAGAAAGATTTAATTTAATTCAATATAATTTAAATTTTGTTTAAACAATTCTTGCACACTTTCCTTAGGTCATATAGACTTTATTTAACTTCTCAAATATAACGGGTTTGTCCCCTAATATATTCAACTGAGCTTCAAACCAAATCGAAGCAATGATTTCTAAAATAAAATCATGAAAATGCACAAGCTTTTGCATACAAATGTAATCCGTAGCAGAAACATCAGTGCTGTCTTGTATTGACCAAGAGCTTCTGATGGACACTTGAGTATTGATCAGCGCAGTGCTAGTGTTCCAGTTTGCTAGTCAGCTAATTTGGAAAAATCTGCCGTCTCTTTCAATCTCATTGTGAAGCCGAGGCTTCAGGCTAATGTGAGGAATGGGATGCCGTTAAACTGCTTGGTTACCCAAGCACCAAGACACTTGACCACTGGCATCCATCTGGGTCACATTGCAGATACTTGTGTCACTGGAAGACATTTGTTGGTTTGTTTTAACTATAATTATGTTGCACTGTAAAAAAATATTAGGAAATTTAACGGCAAAATATTGTATAAATGCTAAAGATAAATTCACAAAATTTACAGTGAAAAAAGGCAATACATTTACAGCATAAAACCTTAAATCGAACTGTTAAGCTTGAATAAAAATACAGTTATACATATACATGAGATTAAAGGTATTTGGAGATTTTTTTTAAAGAAACCCATGAGATCACATTCATTTAGACAGCTTTAAAACATAAAAACAATATGGAAAATTTACAGTACAGTCCCGTAAACCACTCTATATTCGACGATCACAGCTGTTTTTTTTTTTTAAAACTACTGCTATTATTACAACACAAATCTTTAAAATAGAAAGTTCTGAGCTGTAAAAAAGATGGTCTGAAATCGTAGATATGACTATTTAAGTCCTTGAAATGTAAACTGTTGTTATAACAAATATAAGATAAGATAATTCTTTATTAATCCAGAAGGAAATTATTTTTCCAGTGACTGCTTGTATAAAAAATATAATATACAAATACAAAGTAGAAATGTAGAAAAAAAACAATAAAATGAACTATAAAACTAAGATGTACTATAAAGACAGACATAAAATATTATAAATAAAAATATATAGACAACTAGCAACGATCAACTTTACAGAAAGGTGTGGAATTATTGATATTGCACATATAGTTATTGCACATAGGATTAGACACTGCACATTATCTTATTGCTCTTGTATGTTATTGTAGAGTTTATGTATTGCAGGACATGTTAAGGCGATGATGACGATGCTGTTATGACAGCACTCGAATTAAGGGGGAAGAGTTATACAGTTTGATTGCCATAGGAATAAATGACGCCATTATTGTCCATAACGCTGAGAAGTTTCTTTAGCATCCTCCTCTCTGATACCTCAACTAACGACTCCAGCTCTTCTCAAATGACAGAGGGCGCTTTTCTGATGAGTTTGAGAAGATGATGCTGGAGACCACTGAGAGATAAAACATCAGGAGCATGGTTCTGCAAATATTTAAGGACCTAAGTCTCCTGAGAAAGTACAGGCAACTCTGACCTCTTTTGTACACAGCATCTGTGTTCTTTGACCGGTCCAGTTTATTTTCAATGTGAACACCCAGGAATATATGCCAAATGCCAAAATAAAGTTGCCTCCAAAATAACTTTATTCAAAGTCCTGTCATTGAAAAAACTTGATACCAATCATATGTTCCTGCTTTGTGTCAAGAGCCAGCTTTTATTTACAGCAAAATGCTAATTTATTCTGCTGATCAAAAATGCCATTTCCCAATCACCACATGACATTTTTAAATTTTTTTAATAAAAGTAGACATTTGATGAGTCTGAAAGTCGTATCGTGCCATTTTTAAAATAAGTATTCAGCATTGAGTTTGCAAAAGCACTAGGAACTGGGTGTTCAAATAGGAGACATCTTCACACATGCTGTAAGCCATAATAGCACAACAGCAACCTTGTTTCGTTTGGCATTACACAAGGTCTTTGTAAACAAAGCAGGGACGCCAAGCACATCTGATTTGCTATCCAGATGTAAACAGGGTTCTCAGCATTTATTTAAACAACTCAAATATTTTCAAAAATGTTCATGATAATCATACTACATGATACGTTGATAAAGATACTTTAATTCACTAAATTAAATTTTAAACCATTTATTCCCGTTTTGGAGTCACGGGGGTCTACCGGTGTCACATCTACAGCTCACATTGGGCGAGAGGCGGGGGTACACCCTGGACAGGTCGCCAGGCAATCGCAGGATAACGATACTTCTGTTGCTGAATTGATAATCTGAACATGTAGTTATAGGCCCCTCTTCTGAGCATGCAGTGCTTTGGATTCAGTATTCAGTGCTCTAGTGTGTGAAAAGAGGGGGCAGGGAGAAGTGCTCCCCAAGGCTCGATGGATTAGACACATTGTCTCTGGGGGGGTCATTAGCCAACAATGATTATCGCAAGATTCCCCCTTTCCTGGTCACCCGCAACCCACCCCCCCATCTCCGCATTCAGCCCCTGTGGGGTTCAGGTGAATGAATGAGAGGTCTGGACCGACGAGAGAAACAGTCTATTTGAATCATTAACGGACATTTATTTTTTTACTTTTTAATCCTCAATCAGTCCGATAAATTAATTTGAGGCTTGCTTTCTGTGGAAGTTCATCAGATTAAAGGAAACAAATAATTAAAAACAAGGAGAAAAGCTGTCGTTTTTCATTTTTGGTTGCATCATCAGGTTTATGTCCCATCATAATGCTGCCAAAGAGCTTTACGTATTTTGTTTATTGTGAAAGTGTAAATGACTACAACTGGATCGAAATAACACAGTAGCTTATTTGATTATGACTGTTCTCAAATAAAATAAAAAAAAAAAACATCATTTTTAGAGAGTAGGAACAGCACTGTGAGTTTGCCTGAAAACATATACGTTCTATAGAGAACCAAATCTGGTTCGTGATCCTAGGGTAACCTTTTTGCCATTTAACACTTATCTCCAAAGGTGCAGTTTAGAATCAATCATCAAAAAAATGGAATAAATACATTTTGGCATGATATAGAAGACCAGGATCTATATATAGAATGTTACCAACAACAAAGAACTACTTTAAAACCACAAGTACAAAAAAAAGACCATAACAGATTCTCTACGTTAACCAAGTGCTATAAAAATACCTCAAAACCACAAAGAACCGGTGAAGGTTTCTTTAGAGTAAAAAAAGTGGTATTAGTACCAACAAACCTGCAAAAAAAAAAAAAAAAAAAAAAAAAAAAAAAAAAAAAAAAAAAAAAAAAAAAAAAAAAAAAAAAAAAACAGTTAAGAACCAGCAAAATTGATTAGTTTATAGAAAGTTGAAACATTTATATATCCGCTAGTATATGACTGGGCATCCTAGCATTGAAAAAAAAGGTTATTTCCGTGAGCAATGATGTACATTTTTGCTAACTGAGAATTAAATAAAACTTATTACTTTGATTTTAACATGATTGTATACATCACGTGGTCGCAACCATAGACAACAATCTTATTAAGGACAGGGCTGGACAGATTGGTCATTTGGTTTTTGAATGTGATGTTATGACACGAGAGCAAACATGTTTTTATTAGTAAGATGATGATGAATTCAGAGGATGCATTGCTACAATTCCTCATATCCCAAGATGCTTTGCAAATTTTTTAATTCAACAGAATCAACACATAATAGCTAGTTTTAATTGCTAGCAGACATCATAGTTTTATTTAAAAACGAACGTTAATATCGAACGTTAATTACTCTAATACAGGTAGCAACCTGCATGTGATGTGATTTGTGCTAACCTGTTGGTATTATAGTCTTTTTGTTGTAGGGAGTAAGGAGTAGATGGAGGAGTCAATAAAAATCTGTGGTCAGAATGAGGTTAGACTGTCCCATTTACCAACGGAGCCTTCAGAGAATTTTCTTAAAGTTTAGCTTTCGGAGACCGTGTAGCCTACACTCACCGAAGGATGCAGGACCTGTATTGGTACACAGCTTATGTATTACGTAGCTACAGCCGCAACCATACCAAACGTTTGTTTTATTGACCTTAAATATGGGTAGAAACTTTGTTGAAATTTTTAATTTGGGAAGGAAGAAGTTAATGGGGATTGTGATATATTTTAAGTAAAACAATGAATTCTAGCCTTTCTAGAAACCAATCTTCAACCTTTTTAAAAAATTTAATCTTCAACCTACCTTAACTTTTCAGCATTGCTGATTGGACGTCACCAGATGGCACTGTTTGAGCAGAATTCATCTACATCGTCAAAACACGAAAGCTGCTGCTTCCTGTTCGTCGAAGCTGCGCTTGGCAAACAGCCATTTTTATATTAGTGACATTTAATTTGGCCTAATTAGCACCTGATGTTCTCTTCATTAAGATCACTCAAGAAGTCCCACTGAGATACTCTTTATCTAGATCACAGATTGTCAACATGCTGCTTAATGAAGACCGCCCCCTCACACACAAACACAAACCCATGTAAACAAACAGATTCGTGCCTTGGTTCATTAACTTGGCTGTTAATTACGATTTAAGCCTCCAAAATTAACGTCAAATGTATTCATTTTCCTCAAAGCGTAACTCAAATGCCTCGTCCACACTGATTTTTAAAGCGGTTTGCCTAACTTCAAGTTTTCATGAATTTGAGTCATAAGTTTCTTTTCTTGACAACTAATTAAAACAAGGTGACAACACAAATGATATTTGCACTGTCAGAATAGCTTTATTGTAAAGTTTCAGCTACTGCCTGGTGACAGAATAAACTATTCCAGGTTGTATTGTTAAAATAGAAATGTTTTTATAGAGATATTTTATCTCTAAAGTCATCCAGGTTTCGGTGTTTCTTTAAACCATAAAGCTACATCAGAGAGCAATCTAAATAAAATTTTGTGAGGTTACTTAGTAAAATCTATCCGTTACAAGTGTCATAAATACAAGAATCATTATTTAAAGCCACTTTTATATCAAACATATCAAGCCGGAAACCAAAATGGTCAAAATGTATACTTGTCCACTCAAAAATGTGGTATTCGTTTCATTTGTTTAATTTAATTCTACAAATGAGGAAACATACTTTTGTTAATGCTCATTTAGTTGTTGAATAATGACAAAATAATCTAAAAAACTTGCCAAATGATTTTTTTACTCTGACTAAGATAACAATCAGTGACAAAAAAAAGAGTTTAAATTTGAATCCACATTCAATTTAAAGGGGATTATGGGTCATATCAGGCGTTTCAACAGTTTGTATTTTTGATATACAAACTGTAGCAAACCACTTTATTATTGATTAGCCTTTACTTATAAATGAAGTCCATGTGCTGCTCCCTCTAAAGAAAGGAGTTGATAACTTGTTTGTAGAAGTGTTTCTTTTCTTCCGTTGTTAAAGTCTCTCTATACCAGACCCGTCGTGATGCTCTTCTTTTAAAAATTATCTCCTGCTTCTATTGAAAATTTAATAAGGAAAATTCCTTGAGTTTAGATAGAGCAATCCTCCATTTTCAAAATTAGTTAAAAAAATATGAAAGAACACCTAGATTTGACCTGATAACTATTTACTGTAGCTTCCTAATTCTATTATTCTTTCGAAGAAGTGTCAAAATCTCTGGGATGACCAGCGCATGATCCCATATGTTTGAAAGCGTGCAGTCTTTCTTTCCTGTTTTAATCAGTCAGGTAGCATTAGTGAAGACTTATCAGAGCATTTGTTCAATCTTCATCTTCCAGCAGCTCTTTCTTTAGAGCACCTCAGAGACATTCGCTTCAGTTCAGACAGGGGCCTCAGGGCAGATTTACTGTATGTACAGCTTACAAAAATGACACACAGTGGTATGCAAAAGTTTATAAATCATTAGATATCATGATCTTGATAAGAAACTTCAGTTAAATATATCACATATGAGACAAACAAGGTGATATTTCAGAAGTGAAACAAAGTTTAAATGATTAATGGAATGTGAGGCACCCCAGAAGAAAAATTAACTCAATGTTTTGTGCATCCTAATTTTGCAGGAATCAGCGTCTAAACGCTTTCTATTGCTTACAATTAGAGTATGGTTTTAGTAGTTTTGACCATTTTTCTTTACCAATAATCTCCAGTTCAGTCAGGTTTGATACGCAACCCTCTTTAAATCGCTCCACAAATTTTCAATTAAATAAAGGTCTGGGGAAGGACACTCCAGAATGTTATGTACTTAATTTTGAGCACTGCCTGATCATTAGACACAGTCTGTATTGAAAGTTAAGACCTCACCCATTAAGTCAAGTAAGCAGTTGGAGAAGTTACAGCACAGTAGGGGATTGCACAGTTTTGCTGGCTCAGACATAGATATTCCATTTTCCACAAGGTGAGATTAAGTTTGCAACAGCTAGATCAGGCTAGACAACTATGAACTAACCGAAAGTTAGCACTGCAGAGTTTCACTAAGAAGGTTGCTGAAAGAAATTTGCATGTACTCACCCCCCAGGTACTCTGTATTTCCCCATAGCACCAAAAACTTGTCTTAGGTGAAATGAATATCCTAAATAAATGTAATCTCACGAGATAATTAATGAGAAAGATTTCACTGGGAGATGAATGGCCAATGGCCGCTACTATTATATGGTCTGAAATGTAATGAAATTCATTGATATCACAAATAATGAATGCGTTCGTTAGTGGAGTCTTTATTATCAACAAAATTTTGCCAATAACAAGGGGTGTGTCAAAGAACCAAAATTGACAATGTCAGTTAAGATAAGGTTCTCCTACTATTTTCCGCAGTTCCAAGCCTCATGATGTTGTTCTGAGTCAGTGCGTCCTACTCTTCCACAAGTGCTACACGCAGTCCAGTCTGGTCACATGGGGGGCTTTGATCATGCAGTCTCTGCTTCAGCGGGTCTCAGACTTGCTCTATACGGTTTAGGTCAGGGGACATTGATAGCCAGACCGTATGAGGCACACCAACCCCCCGATGTACAGCTGTAACAATTCTTCCACAATGTGGTCGACCATGATCATCCATGAACTGGAAGTTGGGGGGGTGTGCTGGCCGAATTTGGGGATGATTTATCGGCTCTGTGAAGTCTCGGACAGTGACTGAGCCATCAAGAATAACCAAATCAGTTTTGTGCTGACTGGTGCTAACCCCTGGGACCATATTGACCTCTGCGTACCACTCCTCTAGTGTTCTCCAGCAACACAGGCCATCATTTCGGTGCATCGGTACACAGGACACACTAGTATGCTACTGCTGCAAACGGGGACGGTGTTAGTGAAGTCAACCGCTACGGTCATCTGGCATTCAAGCCAAAGTGGTGGAGTCGGTTAAGAATGGTATGTCTGCAACCCTATACCCCTAGTACCCCGCACATCTCGAAAACACATCTGCAGCTGTGTGGAAAACATCATAGTGCTGTCCGAGATCTTTAGGTACTGGTCACCATAAAGTTTTGAAGAGGTGAATCATCAAGCTAAATCAACAAATGACAATAAAGAGGAGGTGGGGCATATACTTCATGGACCAATTAAAGATGAGAGGAGGCGAAACATGCAAATGGTGATGGAATGACTCTTCGTTTCACCTCCTATTTCACCACAATGGGATATAACTGCAGACAGTAGCATTTTGTTGTGGTGGTTGCCAAATCCCATTGAACTGGAACTAAAAATATTTTAATAAACTTAAAAGGATTTTTTGTGGATAATTTTTAAAAAGTGGATAATTTTTTTCTTGAGTTGACAAGATCTATTATAAAACTTAATTAATTAATTTTACATCATGTTAAAATGTTAAACAGTAGATGCTCTCTAGCTCAGGGGGTGGCAACACTTATGCTGCGGCTCCACACCGGCTTAGGACAATAAATGAAACATTTTTATTTGAAGTGTATTTTATTTACTTCCCATTGTTTATGCTACTTTACAATTTGCTTTAATAAATTATCCATCAACTCTGGCTTCTTTTTTTATTTAAATATTCTTTTATTATATTACACAATAATTCCACAACAAACCTGAAATTGTACAAAAACATTTTTATGTTTCATAATAAAAATACAAACTGTTCACACACAAAAATAAAATCATAAATCCCAAAAAAAGCAAAGATAAAGTCAAATAATTTGGTAAAATTGTGTTTTTAAAACATCACCACAAAATCATCAATTATGTAAACAAGAAATTGACGGTGCGTACTCTTGCTCAGCCCATGGCCTTGTAAAGTTCCAAGTGATGCAACTTGCTGCTGAAAAACTGACTAAATTTTCTAGTTTTTCAGGAGGGGGTTGAGCTAGGGTAACAAGAATGAGAAAAAAAGCAGGTGACGTGACTAAAATGTTTTTTTTTTGTTGTTAAAATAAGAAAGTATAGATATTTGTGTAAATAAATGTATTTGAAACAAACATTAAATATGGATTCACATATAAATAGAAAAAAAAAGATTCTTAATCATTATATTTTATGGAGATGTGTAGCATCAGACACTGGTGACAAGAAATAAATCCTATTTTTCACAGTTTTCAATATTTTAAATGTAACAGCATAAATTTGCAAGTAGCAATAAAATGTATTTATTAAGCAATTGTATTGCTTTTTATACCTGTAAAGAATGGCACCCATTCGGTGGAATGGCTCTTCAGTGTTTGAACTACCAAAACAAACCTGGGGTGGAAGGGAATGTCACAGTAAACTCAATCTCAGCTGGAAAATGGAGAATCGTTATAAACACATTGCTCCTCAAATGATCCACATCACAGCTTTGTCAGATCTATGAGTGTGTGAAAGCTTCCCAGCGTCTGATCGCACGCTTCAAAACAAGCTCACATCTTAAACATGGCCGCCGACACAGATGCGGACGCAGCGCCTCTTTGTTGCTGCACAGTGGGATTCCGATGTTACATAAGTTGGATTCGACACCTGTGCCGACATCTCATCAAGCAGATCCTCCTAGAACACAGAGCCCAGGAAACATTTTTATTTCATTGCAAGATCAAGCATGCTCCCTGTAGTAAAATACATCCAGTGTCAGCTTCTGAAGATGCATTTTTCATAGGGCGCCATGTGCCTTTCTGTCACTCACTGCTGCAGGGCAATGCAACCACAGGATTTTATGAAGGGCGGATGAAAAAAAAGCCAAAGATTAAATATTTAAGTCGCTCTTCCTGAACACCAGGAGCCACTTGTTCACCAGTCTCCAAAGAAAGAGGTCGAAGTCCTGGGATCAAGAATGGACACCGGGGTCACTGCCTAGTGGACTTTGACTCTTTAAGAATCCCACCGCCTGTCCGTCAACCTCAAGCTTAATGAGGCTTGTCATTATTCTCTGCTTCAGGAACACAGAACCCTCGAGTCTGATTGAGAAGGGCTAGATCAACATGTGCTCAAGTGAATTTGTCATTCCCATTCTGGTGAATTGGAAATGGAGGCCAGTGTAGACAGGCTACACATCAAGCGCAACAGCCCGTCAAAACAGTGACACCAGAGTGAACAGATTCGCAGAGCAGCATCAAAAATGAATCGCTGTGTGAGCTTGAGATCCGCCTTCCTCATCTAGTGCCGAGGAGCTGGCCTTTGTGTAAACTTTAAAAATAGAGTACGGTCAAGGGCAATGATTTCTCAACGCCATTAATCCGGACCACATCTGTAAATTCACTTGGCAAATGCAGCCCCAAACCATCAAAGAATCTCCACCGTGCTTCACTGCCTGCCTTCTCCAACAGTAAAATCTTTTACTGGCACATTGGTCCACCTGCTGCCATTTTTCTGAACCCAAGTTCCTATTTTTCCGGCATACTTGAGCAACTTGGCCTTGGTTCCACATCTGAGGTGTGGCGTTCCATACCATATTCCAAGTCTTTCCACTGGTTTTTACTATTCTGAGCTGATGGCATCTGGACTTTTTACGATTATTGTAAGTGATAAGTGTAATAGAAAAATATGTTTCATCCTTTTGTTCAAGCAGGAAGTTACATCACAAACAGGAAGTTACATCATCTTTTTTTTAAACCTTAAAAGATCTGCTTCTCTCTTTCAGAGCTAAAATAATTAGCTAAAATTATTTAATAAAAATAATTGATGGCGGTTTGAAGGCAAAAGGTAGTGACACCAAAAATTAATTTTGATTTAAATGCTTTTTTTTGTTTTAAAACTTTTTAAATATATTTAATATAATTATTTCTATTTCTGGAAGTATTCTTGGTTTACAGCATTTTTTACATCAATTTAAAATTGTGGCACAGTGCAGCATATACATTTTTTTTTACTAAATATTATTCGATCACGTGATTGCACTCGGCAATCGGCCAGCAGCAAGCCATTCAGAAAGTGTGGTGACATCACAAACAGACGCATATAAACAAACAAACATACTTTTCACTTTTCAAAAAAATTTAAACCAAAATCCAGCATTTTTTTAACCAAAATAATTACGTTTATTTGGACCCAAGTAACGATCTTCCAAAACACACAAAAGATCGTGTTTAAGTGACACCAAAACATGAACAATAACTTGATTAAAACTTGAACCGAACACTTCTCTCTTTTGATTACCCGTGGTTTCTCTATTAATAACTCTAAAACTAATTTTTAACCTTGTACCAAAGAAGCTGGAAAAGCTGCTGATCTCTCCGGTCTGGAGACGAATTTGAAATTCATGTCAGAGAAAGAGGTTTTATACTCGATGAGAGGCAGAAAACAGCACTGAAAGGGCTCCATTAATGGGACCCAGGCTAAGGGCCTTAAATATTGCATACAGAGCAGAGTGAATCATTTCCATCCCTCTCTCACCCCTCATCTCCCTCTCTCTCTCTCTCTCTCTCTCACCCCACCCTCCAGTCAGAACGTGATGTATGAAAAACAGACCTCATTGATTTCCACTATAGAAATGAAAAGCAGAATCTGTTTGTCTCATTGTTTTTTTTTAATAATCGAAATGTCTTTTATTAACCTTTTTTGGGATTCTAATGGCACTCATTTGACTTGGAGAGAAGTGAACATACGACATTAGTCATATTATCCAAACCATGACCAACCTACACAGTAAAATCCTAAGAGTTAAATGAACTCTACTCAGAATGTATTTGGTCCCACTCTATATAGAGTTAAACCAACTCTGAAGGAGAGTTATTGAAATAAGTCTATTTTTGTCTGTTTTTACTCTTTCTGGAGTGGACTTGGTCCTTCTATGAATAGTTAATACTTAGTTAGCATTTTCCATGCAGATTTGGAAAAACATGAAGAAAATAGATTATTAAATTACTCTTTCTCAGAGTTCGGTTTAACTCTAGATAGAGTGGGACCAAATACACTCCGAGTAGAGTTAATTTAACTCTTAGGATTTTACTGTGTACTGTCCATGACATCTCTCACGCCTCTCCTGCCAGTAGAACACCCAGAAAGATGCCATACAGGTGATCCCAAGACAGGAACTGCTTCCTCCTCTGCAATCACAGTATTTTATGATTCAAGTAACTATTTATGTAAAACAACTAATTCCAAGCCATTCCACCAGATTGCTTGATGCCGAAACAGATTCCAATAGCAAACATACCGAACTGTTCCAAATAGAGTACTGATCATTTAACTGTTTGATTAGATTTATCATCAAACGTTCTTGTTACTAACCCTTTTGTTATTCTTTATCTAAAGTTTTAGCAAATACATAATTATGGAACCAGGAAATTCATCAAATTCAGTTACTTACCAAATATGTGCATTTTACCACTGAGCAAATTAAATCTCTTAAATTATTTTGAGTAAAGGGTTAGTATTTTTTAAATGACGCTCCAAGATATCACAAAATCATCAAATATGTAAATATCGAGAGAACTTACTTTTGCTCTTTCCATGGCTGTCTAAAGATCCAAGTGATGCAACTCCCTGCTGAAAAACTGAGTTATGGAAATTCCTCGGTTTTCACGTTAAACTGCAGCAGTTCAAACTGAGCACCAGAATGGGGAAGAAATGTGATTTAAGTGACTTCTGAACGTGGCACGGATGTTGATGCCAGACGTCTGGTGCAAAACCATCTCAATGGTTTACAGAGAAGGGGCCAAAAAGCCAAACATATGGCGTGAGTGAAAGTTCAATGCCTTCTTGATGCCAGAGGTCAGAGAAGAATGGCCAGACTGGTTCGAGCTGATAGAAAGGCAACTGTAACTCAATAACCACTCGTTAATATCGAGGTGTGCAGACGAACATCTCTGAAAGGGTAGCACGTGGAACCTTGAGGTGGATGGGCTACAGCAGCAGAAGACCACTCCTGTCAGTTAAGACCAGGCAACTGAGGCTTCAAATCGCACCAAAATTGGACAAAAGAAGATCGGAAAAACGTGGCCTGGTCTGGTGAGTCACATTTCGGGCTCATTAGCACTAATTGAGCATCGTGTCAACGCCACACCCTACCGGAATATTGTTGCTTATCGTGTCTATCCGCAGTGTACCCATCAGCTAGCAGGATAACGCATACAGAGCGAATCATTTCAGACTAGTTTCTTGAACATGACAATGAGTTCACTGTATTCAAATGTTGAATCTCTGCCTTGAAGGATTAGGGCAGTTCTGACGAGAAAAGGCTCTCCAACTTGGCACTGGCATGGTGTATCTAATAAAGTGGCCAATGAGTGTATGTTGGCCAAATACATAAATATTTGAATAAATATTTTTTAATATTCAAGTGTGGTGTAACTATTGTTGTAACTAAATATAACTAAAGTCTTGTTTACATAAAAAAGTGTAATTTCCAGCAGTGTACATGTATATATCAAATTAAAATAAATTTGAGATTTAAATAAAAGTCAACAGCATATGTTTTACTGGCCTCACACTGAGCTCTCACGGGTTTCTCTCGGTGTTTGTGTGAGTCTCATTGAAGACACGAGCTGGACACTTAACCCCACTCTGTTCCCTTTGTACACACACTCAGCAGGGCTCTCCGTCAATCCCTCATTATTAAGCCTCTAGTGCCGCTTCCTAGCCATCACATGATCAATGAATGAGCTGAGTCCACGGCTGGCTGTCAATCAAAGTGAGGAAACCAAATAAATGCTATAGCAGAAAGTGTTTTCTGATGGAATGTGTAGAAATCTTTTTATTTCTGAGAAGATGTTGCTTAACATCCTTAAAAAAAGCACATAAAGAAAATGTATAGTATTTTTCTGCTCTCAAAACACAATTTCAGTTTCAATGCAAACCTTTATTTATTCCTTAATCCTATTCAGTCTTACAACCGTATGATGAAGTAGAGGCCACCTCTTAAACTTTTCAAACTCTGTTAGTTTAGGTACAATTCTTTATTTGCGATATTAGAAAAATATTGCTTTTTTTTAAGAAAATGGCAATGCTCAGGTTCTCTGCATGGTTCATCTGAGAGGACGTTAACTCGATCTGTAGAAACCCTCCTAAGCCCAAGTCATATTTACGTGGGTGGCATTATAAGCATTATATGTCTGCAGAGCAAAAATGAAACCATTTCGCACAAAAAAAAAAAAAAAAACGGAAAAAAATAATTTTTAATCTTTAAAGAATATACAAAACCAAAAGGTAGCAGTCGATCACAATGCTGAAGTCCTATCACCCATCAGGAACCGTGTCCTAGCCAAGCACAGGGCAAGACGGCAGTGGGCGTTATCACTATAAACAAAACAACAGTTTCCACAGTGTTTTCAAAACGACACACTTTGCTATGTTTTCATCAAAACAGTCGTGTGTTTACTATGGACAAACAGCGTGACTGCCCAGAAAAAGCGAGCATTGCGAGGATTTAACATTGATTGAAACTATTCTGTACACTAGAAAAAAAAATCATGTGATAAATAACATTGTTAAATACACAGATTAGCTCATCAAGATTTCTATCACTTGAATTACTGACTAAGAAGAATTTGGTTAAAATGATGATGAATTCACATATGTACACACACACATACACATTTGTAAAAGTTTATTGTTTGATATACCTTTTATTGAGACACTCAGAGTCAAATAATAATAAAAATAAGAATGCTTTCAATTTATAATTAAACAAATCTGTTTTACAAAATGAATCTGTTCGTGAGTTCATTTTTAACCTGCACCTTTGGTCTCCCGTGCACTCTATATAGTGTCTGAAAAGCTCAGATGAATGTACTTCAGATCACTTATTGTCAACAGTATTATGTGATGGAGTCTCTGGAGGCTCTAGCTCTGTGATCCAGGGCACACGAATCACAGCTCTCTAACAAGACAGGACACCATCATCCATCTTGAGAGACGCTCCACAGACTTATTGATCGAGCAAAGGTGTGACTCCCCTGAAAGCTGTTCCTTGCTGGATTTCTTACCAAGCTGATGTGATGACAAGGCTCTGGAGGTCCATGGATCCCCTTATCCCATGCAGGGACAACTTTGGCACTTGGGGGAAGGCGCTGGGATGTTCTTCTTATGTCAGGACGAACCGCAAACTGGAATCAAAGCAGGCAAATTACGCAAGGGCAGTCGATAACGGTCACAAACGATCTAAAAGCACAAGCACTTATTGACATAAGTTTCAATAAAACCGTGAGATTGGATTTGAATACTACACTGGTGTTAATCAATGTGCTTTATCACTGACTAGCAGCGAGATCCGTCTTTCTTTTTTTCAAACAGCGAGCGCGGTTCTGAAATTTATGGATGATCTCTTTCCGTCACATTCCATTTGTCAGAACCAGAACTGACTCGCTCACAGAGGGGTCCCAGTCGCTAACCCAGTCACTGAGTTTATTTCATGGCTTTATCCTAGCTGCCTGGTCATCTTGCAACCCAACTGGTGCTCAATTTTACTTAAAACTTCAGCCCTGTGGCAAGCCATTTCAGTCATTATATAAGCTACACCTGAACATGGTTCTATTTAGATTAGGCAACATGCGGGATTGTGGGGGCAGGCAAGCAGGAAAAACAGTTTATTGTATTGTTACGGGGCACCGACATTCTGGAAATGAGGTTCAAGAAGCAAATCTTGTTGTTTGTGTCTCATTTGCAAAGCAGCTCCTAACTTGACTCCCCACGTCTGACACACTACATCAGGCTGTGTTTTGTTTACGGTATTCCTGTGTGTCTTCTTGCCATTGATGTGGAGAGATTGAGTGAGTACCTCTTTGCTCTGCCCTTTGCAGCTGAATTCTGTTGGCCCACATCTTAATTTGTAGTATATTGCTCTCTGAGTAAGCAACCTGTGCAAGTCCTGTTCTAAAGCAGATGAATTTACAGGTATTAAGTGGGTTTTGGTCTGAGCCGCTGAATCATGTTGTCACTCATGATTTTTCTGCCTTCTTTCTCTCACTCCTATATATAAAAGTAAGGTATTTAACACTTTTTATTTTTAATTTATGTGCTATAGTTAGGTGATGTTACTTATTATGAATCAAATCTAAATCTTTTAGAGCGCACTGAAATTTGGAGACTCCAGAGCCCAGATAAATCCTATCCATAACAATGCATCCATGTCGGAAAGGTTATTTTTATCACTTGAAATAAATGCTTTTGTTACTAAACTACCTTTAATGCGAGGTATAGGAATTTATTTAAAAAATTAACCTGCTCAAACATGGACTCAAAAATAACTTATGGATTGTCCAATTTCCCCAGCAGCTTCAAGACCCAGCTTGGATTAACCAAGACTTTGAGTTATTAATAAAATATTGATATTACATTGATCGTGAGACAGAGTTGTGAATGCTGAATATTGTCAGAAACCAAGACAGTGGTCAAAACACTCTTACTGTGGGATGAAACTAATGCACCTAGATAAACCCAAAAGGCAAAACACTCTTAATACATCAACTCTATAGAAAATGTCATTTTTATGTATGTTGTCAGCAACGTTACATGTAACTAATGAAAATAATACAATTAATCCAATGTTTACACTGTTATTTTAGTCAAATATCAATCACCTTTATTCAAATCAAGGTGAATGGAGGTCTGTTGGAACATAATCCTGCTCACTGTGAATGAAAATGAGGAGTAGACCATGAAGAGGTTACGTGTCCCTTGCATGTAGCTGCTTACATGCACAAAGTTTAAATTAGAGGATCCAAATGGTTTCCCATTCATCATAAGAGCGAACTGTATCATGTGACAAGCCAAAACCAGCAAATTGTCATTGTGTGTCTTCTTCTTCTTCTTATTGTTCTGTCAGTATCTCCTCCAAAACCGCTTTTTTATGTCTTCTTATATCAAAGTAGTAAGAGTTTCAAAATATTTTTTCAGCTGATGCTGTTTGACCTATCAAACACCACAGAGCGTTCAGATATATCCGCATATATCCCACTTTATTCTGAATTCTCAACCGCAGACAACTTCTAACTCACTCTAAAATTTAAAAAATAACTGTATTATCTCAAAACCGACGCCTTCTATCGGTGAAATAATAATTTTGATATGCCTCATCGATTTTGTGAGATGTCTATACCTCAGATCGCCAGTCATTTTACTCATATTGACATGGGGAACATTATATTATGTCA
This sequence comes from Danionella cerebrum, assembly GCA_007224835.1. Taxonomy (NCBI): domain Eukaryota; kingdom Metazoa; phylum Chordata; class Actinopteri; order Cypriniformes; family Danionidae; genus Danionella; species Danionella cerebrum. The sequence continues at coordinate 22,588 of SRMA01000373.1, forward strand.
CTGACCCCTCCATGGCAATCAGACTGGTTACCATAGCAACCAATATAGCATATCACTATCTCAGCCTAGGAAAATCATAGAGACATTGGGATTGCTATATTTTACTCATACTGACAACATTAAAAAAATAAACACCACTCGGACAAAGCTTGCTTGCAAACTTTAGCCATCTAGTTGTCTTTGTTGTTTGGTCCTTAAAAATAGGCAACAACAAGAATCTCGAACTTGTAACTGATCCCGAAAGGCAACAAAAGCAAATTAACGGCTATGTCTCTTCTGAAGCCACCAGACAGAAAGAGAGAGCATGTATATTCCAAATGAACCATCAATGCTCCACTCATTTTCCTTGCTCGATTCACAAAAGAACATGGAAGACAATACTACAAGCCACGCGTAGGAGTGTAACTCTGCACACTGTCCGTTTCTCCAAACAAAGACTGAGAGAGAACAGTGGGAAACGGGAGATGAGTGTCTTCATTCACTGTCAGGCTTCAAAGTGCTCATAAATCTGCAACAGCTGCTCTCTCAAAAAACCACAACAGCTTCAGATGCACTTTCTGATGCCAGGCAAACTTTTCTGAGGTCGTTAATTCCTCAGCAATTTGGCATCTTCTCTAAATGTGGCGCTCTTTCTCTGTATAAAGCAACTGCCAGAGGCAAGGGAACATGAAATCTGAAGAGTAAACAGAAATCTTGAGCATCTGCCAAAGGTTTTGTGATCATGTAATGACAAAAAAACGATGACAAAAGGTCAGTGAAATTGTTTTTGAACACAACAACCATATAATGATGTTTTCTCTGTTCAAATGCTGGTTAGATTTGATCTGTCTAAACAAATCTAAACTAATGACTGTAAAAAAGATGGTTGACATGACACCGCTCCCTGCCATTGGCCGATTTGAGGTGCGATACGAGTGAGGCCATCAGAGTGGGTGCACCCCTGATAAGGATAGTGCATCCTGGTTTCAGAGTTCCTTACTCACTTTGTAGCATAAACAAGAATTTGAGAACGACTTTTGAGTTTGATCGTTGGGAACATAAATGATCTTTCTTGTGCCGTGATGACAGTGGTCAGTCAGCCGAGTTCAGTTGTCAATCATATCTCTCAATCACTTTCCCCCCCGCCTCCCACCTTAGTTTTTTTAGGTGATTCTTCGTGAGGCACACTGAAATAATTTGAAATAATAAAAAAACTATTGACCTTTATTCAGTCTACAGATAACTTTCAAAATCATTAAAACCATGTATGTAATATTTTTTTAAAGTTTGGTTAGTTTCGGATATCATGCTTGTCTTTTTTGCTGATATATGAATTAAATTTATTTACTCATTCAGATAATCCCGCTTGGAATTTCATCTCACAAGTTTGTAAAAAAATGTATTGGATTATATGATTTACAAGATATTTTTAACATTTTTAAACATCTGTAAAGTCAAGCTTGATATTATGTACGTTTACCTCAAGAGCCAATCAGCAGTTCCGAAACAGACAAGAGGCCCAATCACAGACGCCCTTCTATGGCACATTTCTCTAAATGTAAAGAGAAATAGTGCAAAAGATTTAAAACGAATTATTTAACAATCATCAAAAGCTGATCTTTTGCTGCTAAACTTATCATGGGCAGTGGCAAACGTAACTCAGTTATAAAGTTTACAGAAGCCTGGTTAGAATCAGAGACTAGCGTTAGCCTTCTGTGCTAACGTTAGCTTCCTAAAAAATAAGCTACATAACTAAAAGGTCAATGTTTTTGTGTGTTTATTGCATGTTTGCTTTGTAAATGGATGGATTGCTGTAAATTCGAGTTTTGTTTTACTTCAATAAAAAGTATTTGGTAGTTCAATAAATCTGAAAAATATATTTATTATTAGAGTTCACATCGATTTGATAAAGGGTGTGATAAAATGCTAATTAAGAACTATTTGTTCTCTTAAATCTGTTTTCTTAACTATTATTATTATTACTATTTTAAAAACAAAGCAGAAAAAATTCAAATACAATTTCCAAGGATATTGAACAATACATGTTAAATACTTCTATAAATTATTTTATTGTTTTAAAGCAAATTGTTTAGATAAGCTTTTTTCTTCTTTAAAATGTATGTTTCAATGAATGTCATTTATAAGACAGAACCTTGCAATTCAAAGCAAAAATTACATTTTAGAATTA
>SRMA01000378.1:11193-99749 GCA_007224835.1 Danionella cerebrum
TATTAGTAATGTAGTGACAATGTTACTAGCTATTATTAGTAATGTAGTGACAATGTTACTGGCTATTACGGTATTACTAATGTGGGGGCAATGTTGCACTGGAACAGTGATGGTGATAACGAATGGTGGACTTTAGAGTGATGAGTGGGGGCAAAGAAAAACATTACAGCCTTTTTTTGTTACTTCTACTGTTTACTGTCTGTTCATGTTACATGTTTGGGTGTTAACTTTTACACAGTTAACATAAAATATTTTACAACAGTATTTGGTTCAGAATCTTTTTTTTCTGGATTTTCCTCTTTAAAAATTGGGTGCGTCTTATGTGCCGGTGCGTCTTATGAGCCGAAAAATACGGTACCTACCTAGCATTGCTGTCTTCTAGGGAAAGCTCCACAGTAAACACTTGTTTATCAATCTGTTACAGCTAATAACTGGTTTTGGGGAGGGAATTTATGCTTCCATACAGAATTAACTACAAAAATGTTAAATATCTTAAAAAAGCTGCTCTTCTTCTGATTGACAGAATAAAGGATATACTAGGGGTGGGCGATATCTCGATATTTAAAATATATCGAGATATTTTTTAAACTCGATATGAATTCTGGCATATCGTATATATCGATATAATGTCTTATTTTTAATTTTCGCCACTTTGCTTGTGTGCCTTCTCTGTGCTGCGCTCGTCCGCGCCTCCTTGCTTTTGTTCCCCCTCCCCTCCTGTCGTCTCATTCAACATGGCGGCGCCCGCAACTAGCCCGGTGGCTACTAACAGCTGGCTCCACTATGTGGAAATACTTCGGTTTTAAGTCGTCAGACGAACAACAGACAGATGTCTACTGCCGTGAAAGTTTCTGTCGATATCGAGATATATCGTATATCGAGATATAGCAAAATATATCGAGATATATTTTTTGCTTCATATCGCCCAGCCCTAGGATATACCCTCTAAAGTCAAATTGTCCATTTCAGCCGTGTAGAATTGTAACCATAGCTTGATATTGCTAAATAGTGAAAAATGATCATAATGCATTTTAGGTCTTATATACCATCCATTCCATTGATCCATATTCCATTGCCAGATTGTTGCTGATGTGCTCATTTTTATTTTGTTATTTTTAATGTAATTTTGCTGTGGGGATGTATCAAAAGAGCTTGTTCATTGATAATCACCATAGCTTTGAGATGAGAAACCAAATGATTTGGGGAAAGTTTCTTATTGCTTAATTTCTTTTCTTTTAGGCACAGAAACGCAAGCAGGATGGAACCCCTGATGGACGTGGCCGCAAGAAAAAGCTCAAATTGTGAGCAACAATGATCTTTTAATACAGCTGTACCTGCGCTGATGGTTGCGGGGCTTGCTCTTGTACTGTATGTGATTTTTCAGCACTGATCCTCACCTCCCCATAGCTCATCCTTGACAGTAAGGTGAAGAGTTGTAAACTAGGCCTCTCTCTTAGTTCTGTAACGTACTACGGCTGTGCTGTCAGGTGTATTTTGTATTTATACCCTCATTTTGTATCTACCACATTCCATTTGCTTGTATCAATTTGTTTTGTAGCCTTAGCAATCATATTAGCATTTTGTGTTTTTGGTTTAATAGTCATGGATGTGACTAATAAATCTTTTTTTTAATAAATGTGTCTTGTTTTTCCTACAAATACACTTAGTTAATTACTGTTTGTTTTTAAGTGTATTCAATGGATTGTAAAAATGTATACTCTATTTAAACCCTTGAGGGACTTTCTCTAGGAAGTTGTAAATGTTGAAGTTTTTTTTCTCTCTTTTTTTTCGCCAAGATCTAATGGAAAATCTGTTCCTTACTTGTAAGTAATTAAAAGAATATTGATGGTTGAAGAAGCAAAATTAGTAAATGAATTTAACTTTGTTAAGCGTATGCATTTAACATTCTCTGTACTTATGGGGTTGTTTTAAGTTCCTAAATTATAGATGACATTGAACAATGTAAAAAATGCTGTATGCTGAACATGTTATACATTTTTATAAAAGGCTATTTTGTATACTATTTTTCTTGTTGGAAACAAAAACGTTGAAGAGGAACATAGAGATGGAACGTTACATATATTTATGGTAAAATGCTTAATTTGAACTGTTTCCGGAAAATTGGCGGTTTATTAAATTGCGCATGCGCGGTTTTATTAGCGAGACTCGTCCATCAAGACATCGACGCGCACAGGTGAATGTAATGGCTAATGCAAAAAAAATATTTCTCAATACAATCTAAATTATAAGACGTAATGTAATTTATTGTTTGTAGACATTATATACATTGTCTTGAAGTTTACCTCCCGAATGAATCAACGTTTAAATGCTTTTCTGAACATTGTTCATGTCTTGAACGCTAACTCATGGGGTTGGCTAATGTTTTCTCTAAAACGATATTTGATGTGTTCGATTTTGGCTTAAAGTTAAGTGTGTTCGTTAACATTTAATAAAAAAAAAGATATTAACAAATGAAAATATTTAAATCAAATACGTATATCCTTTTCTCGTGATGTCTGTTTATAGGCGTGGACGCTGGGATACAATATGACAATAATGACATGTTGCCTGAATTTTCGCTAATAATGTAGTTTGTTGTGTATAGTCTATAAATAGTTTTGAACTATGAGTTATGAATGATTAGGTTTCTAAAGCAAGTTGTGATAGTTTGTGCTTAAGAATAGTATATCTTCTGATCAAAAGATAAGAAATAATGCCTTTCATGTGCATTTTTTTTTAACTTTACCATTTTAAAGAATTCGTTTTTTCTAAAACTGCCATATATATTTCAAATGATTAAAAAGATTGATGTTTGGTCTTTCAAGTAAAAAAAAAACATTAGATTAAATACTATAGCTTTGAGAAATTATAAATTTAAACTTTTTGTTTATTGATGTGTTGGATCAACCCCTTCAGAATTTGTCATCTAATTATCATAAAAATTAGGATTGTTAGAAAAATTGTCCCAAATGTCGCTAATTTTTTTCGTCCCCATCCAAAAAATGGGAATAATCGGGTTGGAAAATGAATGAATGAATGAAAAATCTCAGATTACAACCTTTGAGCTTTTATGGTTTTTCACTGCATGTCCAGCATCAAACGTCACAAAAGAGGTCTTAAACAAACAGAAATTCTCTGGATGCAAAAAAAAAAAAATCCCAGTGGCTAAAAAGTGAAGTCCATTGTGATGTCTGTAGGGGTTCACAGATAATCTACTTTTTTCAAAGTAAAACGTTGTTCTTGATACTGATCATTTTGCTAGTAATAATTGTTTAATCTGATCAATGTTTCTGACCAGGTGCTCGGTCACACGACTCTATTATTTTAGCGGTTAGTGATGAAAATGGAGATCCAGCAAAAGTGTGGCTCTCGTGAAAACTTGGAGTGATAACTTTCAACATCTGTGAGTGAGAGTTTAAATTTCTTTTCATAGTTTCCTTCCCCACCACATTTTCTATGTGGACGATGTCTGGATGCATTTATATGTTTTAAACCAAAAGGAGGCGCTGTCGCTCTGTAGTTTTATTGATAGGGCGAACTCTAGTGTGAATGCGGATAGGCTGCTTAGTTAGAATGGACAGTAATACTATGCATTAGTGAACACTTATAAACTAGTTCTTTCATGAGCAAGCCATGGGACAAAAGCTAATGGATTCACTGGTAATGCTTTTATAATGCATGTTCCCTGAATCAATATATGTATGCTCTTTGAGCAAGTAAAGAGCTTTTTAACAACAGTTTAAATCCATGATTGATCTTACACTAGGCACCCTACCATACACTGGCTTTTATAGCTTCTATGTACGTTTCAAACCCCTTCGGTCTAGTTAAATGTTATCGATATTTAAGTGTTTAAAAATCGTCAGATTTGATCATATTCTTTCCGGTTCTGCCATTAGCAGTGGTAAGGTCTCGTTTGTGTGAGCCTTCTTGAGATAAAGATGTATAATGTCTCAGACAAAAGAGGCTTCCTTTAAAGCTGTTCTGTTTTTGTGATGGCTGTTAATCACATGAATTTAAAGTGTGAGGAATTGATCGAGCCGTCCAGATGAATTAGACACTGGTTCAGAGTTGTCTCTCATTACAAAGAAGGAGAAGGTCTGAATAAAGCCATTCAGCCTCTTTATTGGAGAAGGAATTTAAATGAAGACAGAACATGGTGAATGAGTAAAACGAGGATGTATTGATTGAACTCACAGATGCTATGGGTTCCTGACCACTGTTTCTGCTTGAAGAGCGAAAAGAGTAGGAGCCACTGGTTAAAGGTGCAACATAGAGAGATTACCCAAAAAATACATTATGTGTACGTCAAACACTGAAGATGTCTAATTGCTTTAAATTTTCTCTTTTGGAGAATGTTTGTAATCCCACTCATTCCATTGATTAGCTCCAGTCAATCATACTAATGATCTTTTTTGATTGCTGGCACCATACTCTTGATGGTGATTGTAGTGACTACTTATCTTTCTTAGATTGGCTCACGTTTTATCACTTTGCTGTTTCTCTACCTGTAGGTTGAAAATCCCTGGCTTGAATCTACTGTTGAGTGGTTGAAAAAAAGAGTTCTTACATCGTCACTGTTGATCCCAAAATTTTTTATTTATTTTCACCACAAAAACAAACAAAAGTAAAAATAAAACAACTCCGTAAATTAAATCAAAACTCACTATGGTATTCCTGAAATCCAATAAACCAAACTATTGAGCTTTAAATTAAATTATGGACCCTAAAATATAGATGGTAAGAAAAACTGTTTCATCCAAGTCTCTTAAGGTAGGTGTGGCTTAATGAGAACTGAAACTTAAGCAGTGACCTAATTAACACAAATAATACCAACATTTCACCCAAAATATTCATAGAGAACATTTCCACCAAGACAGCAATACCTTTACAATATTCATACATCAATATTTTTAAGTTAATAAACAAAATACCCAACATATGAGTTTGGCTCTTACACTACCAAACCTGTGTGAACATGGGCTACAGGAAAGTTTGCCACAAAGGTAATTGCTAAAACGGCAGATTCATTGAAAGTTGAATATAAGGGGAAAAGTGTGGTTCTTCAGTAAAAAAGAGAATACCAACCTTAGGAGGATTGCCAGGAAAAGTTGTTCTGGAACTTGTGACAGCTTTTTAAAGAGTGGACTGAGCCTGCAGAAAAGGGTCACAGGTTGATTAATCCATCCCCAGCCTTTAATCAAAAAATATTTGTCATTCAGAACCTATAATTCACCAAAGGTCAGTTTTTCAATTACTTTACCTTTAAAAACATTGCCATGTGGAGTCTTGTGACCCTTCTCCATTTTCTTCAATCATTTTCAAATGAGTTGTAAAGAGTCAAGTGAGGCTGAGACTGGTCAAACCACTGAATGCAAGACAGAAGGAAATGCTGGAAGGTTGTGAAAACATGGAAAACTAACAGACACTTCTGCATTTTCTTAGATGTACTTGACTGAGACTGGAATCAGAGCATGAAGAGCCACGATCATGACCTGGACTACAGATTTTTCAATCCTAATGTAAACACATTAGACATAGATACAAATTGAGATTCGCATGAATTTTTGTGGCTGAGCACATGGAGAAAAGAGTGGATTTGAGTCATGCTATTTCTTTCCTTTTCCTGTACAAAGTTGCTTAGAAAATGTGGGATGAGCGCCACTGAGAGTCTCCTATTCTTTATACCTTTACATTCTACTCACGTCATCAAGAGCCAGCTTTCATTGGTCGTTCTCTGATACGACAATGTAAAACTCTTTTTCTTTGGCACCACTCATTCTGTCCGATGTGCGTTGTTCAGTTGGCGCCCATGGTTTAATCAAGGACCGTTGTTGCAGAAACTTTGCACCGAAAATGTGGATAGGTGTGTAGAGGCCTTTAGGCTGCAGAGAATGACAGTTAGGTAAAGTTCTGCCCAAGATGAAAGTTTAGTTTTTATTGGGAAATCTCAAGAGACTGGAGGAAGAATGGAGAGACAGTGGGTTGCTGCTTAGTGGAAGTTCATAGTCAACACAGAGATGCATCTTTCATTTTCCAGCAAGACTGGTACCAGCCAGCCACTGACAGCTAGCAGAATCTGGTTTAGTGATCATGGTTTTTCAGTGCTTGATTAGCCCCAAACTCTCCTGACATGAACATCACAGAAAATATCTGGTAAGAGACACCAGACCAGTGACGTTGTTAGCCCTATTTTAGGGGGGCTTCAGCCTCCCTAAATTATACCAAAGCCCCCCCTATAATTTGGGGCGACATTTTATTTATTATTATTATCTTGATGTTTAAAATATATTTTAAATAAGTGCATACATGCAGGGAACACGAGCCAGCAAGAAAGCGAGTTAAACTGAAGTTCGCTTTCAAAATTATTATCGTTATGATCATGCCTCATTAGCATGCGTCAAGCGTGACGTGGTAGGCGGCCGCATAAGCAGCTGGACCAACACAACAGTGTGGAGGCAGCAGCAGTAAACAGCAGTGAACACACAGTGTACACACGGTCAGCGATTGCACGTTGATGGCAGCGATTGTTGCTTAATCTCAGATTCAGATTCAGATTTTATTTGTCACATACATATACATACAGAGTACGACGTGCAGTGAAATGTATTTTACGACTGTCCAACCTGTAACCATTTAAGGGATAAAAATAGATAAAAAGAAATGAAAAAATAAATAATAAGAAAATAAAATAGGTATGAAATATGAGATAAAATAAAGTACAAAAATACAAAGAATACAATATAATATAAATAATACAATATAAAATAAAATAAAAGTACAAAAGTACAGGAGATATGATGTGAACATTTACCTGTGGTAAAAGAAGGAAGGACGATATTGTAGCCTAGACTATTTCAACCTTAATGTTGGAAGCTAAAGCGAACGTCGTCTAAAATGCTAACATCGTGAAAAATCTTTTATTAGATGTCTAATATCCTGTCGAATCTCTGAAGTACACATAATGTTAGTATCTATTCCCAATTACCGCGAGTGAAATTTAGTGTCATTAGTACTAGTTCCCAAAAAGTTCTTCCAAAGGGATTAATAAAGTAAATTCTATTCTATTCTATTTTCACCGCATGCAATGTACGAGAAGCCCTCCAGGGGCTAAGCCCCCCCTATCTGTCAACCCTAGTGACTTCCCTGCACCAGACCCAACCATACAGATAACCTGAAAGCAACCATCAAAGAAACCCGTTCTTCTATTGAACCTGAGTAGAGCCACAGGCTGATGGATCCATGCTGCACTGCATTGGTGCATTATTGTAACAAAAGGAGCACAAACAAGTTAGAAATAAACAAACTGCACTTTTTGATGAGACTCTGATATTTGGTTTTTGTGATCTTTGATACAATATCAAGAATTAAAGGTTTACAATTAGAGTGAGAGTTCTTTGGCGACAGAAAACCGCTTAGGAGCACATTGTAAGAGTGTGTTTGACCAAAGTGTCCTTTTAAGCTATTCTCCAGGAGCTCTTGTGTTTTATCTCTTTCACCTCTTCAATCAGGGGTGACTGAAAAGCTTTATTCAGACCTTCACCTCCAGCGTAATGAGGGTTGATAACAAAGCGTCTTATTCATCCTAGTGACCCAATCAATTCCTCATGCTTGAAACCCTGGGTGTGTGGGCAAGCAATTGACAGGGGACGCCTACCTGTGTTTTCTCCAATACAACTGAGATGGGCTACATAAGCCGCTTGTGATACAATTAAGATTGTTAAGAATCTGTAGATGAATGCATTTCTCAGTTTGACCAGGTGTTGTGAAACAAAGCATAAAAACCCTTTCTGCGTAATGCTTTAAAGCCGTATTAAAGTCTTCATTCAAAGTGTCGATTTTTATCCAAACCAATTTTTCATGACAAAAATAACTGCTATAGTAACAATGCTGAGGCAAACGTACGTTCTACACTTTCAGTGTTCTAAATTCAGAAATATACAGAGTAAAATATGATAAGACTAAGTGTTGCAGTTTATTGCAAAGGCAACAGGTCCTTGACTTACACTCCTTTGAGTGTTTACAGGTCCAGCAGGTTTTGATCTTACTGTCTTACACCAGACATTTTAATTTTTTTACCAATGGGCAAATGTTGTATTGTGGTTGGGGGTTAGTTGGATGTGAATATTAATCTGTAATATTTTTAATAACTGTAAACTTGAGTTTTTAAGGAAGACACTTGAACAGAAGGTAGATGTCCTGGTCTCAAGGTCCTTTTTATATATTTTCAAACGAAAAGGGGCCCATGTTGGACATCATTAAGTATACTTGAGAAATTGTGGTAAAATAAAATTGTTTACTTTTATCTGAGATTCTTGGAAGTGTCATAATTTAAAGGAATTTCTACATTGTGCAGATTATATGCTCTTTGCTCTGAAAAAATATCTTAAGCTTATCACATTTTTAATAGATTTTAATGTTCTTCAGGCGATTGGCTTGAAAGAGTAAAAAAATCCCATCAGCAAAAACGATTACGCTGGTGTTCAAACACAGTCAAGGCTTTGAGCAGATGATAAAATCTGCACTGTGGCAGTCAAGAAATAACATGAGATGTATGTGGAGAATACATAATTCCACCCACGTTTTTTAGCATCCTAGTGATGTGTAGGTTCTCTAATACACCTAAACATCCTAAAGGGGACAAGTGTAATTTTTAAGTGTCTGAAAACTTCAGAACACTTTCAATGTGGAATGGGGAAAAAATATTGTATGTCTGGTGAATTATTGAAACTATCTTCAATTAAACTAGATGGCTAAAAGCCATTTAAAAGTATTTTTATTAGCAAACTGGAATGGTTGCCAAGGTAGAATCTTTGGTTCTTATGGAGGAGTCAGTGACATCATACAAAGTTCCTCATGCCAATTCGCGTAGTGTAACCCACCTCTACGTCTCTATAATTTTCCTTAGCTGAGATAGGCATATGCCAAATGGTAGCTATGATAAAGTCCCGTTGCTATGGAGGGGTCAATAACATAATATGTTTCCTTTGTCACTATTAGTCATATAAACCAACCCACATCTTTATTACTGACCAAAGATAGGATCAGAAGTTCTCAAGTTCCAAGAGAAATTGGTTGCTAGGATAAACAGTTTGGTTGCTTGGAGTATGTGCTTTTGTTACCAGGATTAGCATAAACAAACCTCTATTGGTCTCCTCTATGATGTTTCATCTTGAAAACATTTTCGCTTCTCGTTTATAATCCATCCCTTCAAGGTAATGGTTTAATCTTTACAAGATTCATCATTGATTGGTCTGATCTGACTGAAAACATTGGCTTATTTTGATTGGATTAGTGAGTCAACACTAGAATCTAGGGAATGTAAACTAGATGACAATGCTGTTATTGTTGGGTCATAAGGTCTCTAACTCGACAAAGGCAATGGTAGTCCAGTGATGGGATGATGTCTCGCGGCTCGCTGACTCCTCTCTTAATTAAGTGCCATGTTAAACAGCACTGGCCACAGTCAGAGAGTGGATGAAGTCCACTCAACGAATGAATACACATTTTAATGAGCTTCTCCTAAAGCTACAGGCTAATCAACGATTCGCTGCTTGTTCTCACCCCGTGTCTTAATAGAGCTACTCTTAATTTAAGCTGCTGCAGTTTGTTTGCTGATTAATTGAGATGCTTAGCACATGCCTGTGTGAAACTACGGTGACTGATAGACCCAGAAATAAATAAACTGCTGGTTTTTAAATATGATAAATTCATTAACAATTTTTTTTGCCTCCTTGACAAAGAAACTGAAACCGAGATCAATGTGGTGATGAATTTTTCATGCCAGTGTCTGCGGAGCCTGGTGCTTGATTTTCAATGCAATGCAGTTGAAAGTCTACAATGACCTTCACAGTCAGATCTAAAGTTTATTGATCTGCTTTGGAGTGTTTCGAAACATTATTTAAAAAGCAGCTTCTTTCAATTCCGAGCTTGTTTTCATGAAGAGCGATGGCAAAATACGAAGGAAGCTAAGAAAGTAAAAAAATAAATGAGTTGAGAATGAAGGATGTAAATGAGGAAGGATGGCATGAAGGAAGCAAGAAAGTAAGAAACGAAAAAAATGAGCAGGAAGGGAGGGAGGGAAAGAAGTAGGGATGTGAGAAGGGAAGTAATTTAGTGAAAAGGAAGATAGAAGTTAGGATATTGTCAAGTAGGAGAGTAAAGGAGGAAGTACCGGTAAGTTAATAAGTAAGCAAGAATGTGACTAAAAAGGATTTAAGTTAGGAAGGAAGGAAGTAAATGAGCAGGAAGGGAGGGTGGGAAGTAAGTAGGGAAGTGAGAAGGGAAGTTCGTAATTTAGTGAAAAGGAAGATAGAAGTTAGGATATTGTCAAGTAGGAGAGGAAAGAAGGAAGTAAGGTTGTAAGTAAGCAAGAACGTGACTAAAAAGGATGTAAGTTAGGAAGGAAGGAAGTAAATGAAGGAGTAAAAAAGGAAGAGAGTGAGTAAAGAACGATGTAAGTCAGGGAAGACCATGTTACAGAAGTAAGATATTGCATATTTCCAGTGTAACTCTGGCTTATACTAAGTGATGTAAGACATACTATATTGAGTTTTGCATATAAAAGAATTAAAAACAAAAAATACACATTCAAAAGAGTAAGAGTTTCAATTTAACACAGAACCGGTATTACAATATTGAAAAACAGGATTAAAACTGAGATGTATGTTTATTTTCTCAAAATCTCCTGCAATACTTGCTAAACGATGAGATCTAAAACTTGCTGTTTCAGTTTCATCGACTTCTCTGAACATTTCTGCATCTTGAGAGCAAGCCCATACATAGTCATTTTTCTTCTTTCCCCATTCAGTGTTGGCACCGATTTAAACTGGAAAAATGAGCTGGTGCTTTCTGCTGCCATTGGTACAAATTCCCTGCATTTCAATGACCTCAGTTGAAATAAATGTTAGTGGTGGTGACGGGTCATTAATAAAGTGCAGTGTTGTGATTTAACGAGGGTGCGATGAAATGCCGCAGGAGACACAGTTTTTTTTTCTGGTTAACTGCTGTGTGCTTCCCATAATGGTGTTTTCTTACTCCCCATCATAACAAATAGACATCTACAGGTTTAACACCACTGGCCCCACTTGCTGTGGAGACTAGCCCACTGTATACTAATGCCATGGCTATTTTTAATGCATAGAAGTGAGGGTTTGGGTTCCTTTCTCTGCACATTTTTGTTCCTCGTGCATTGTTAGCACAAGCTGTTGTCAGTGTGTTTGATTGATCTGAAATCTCCTCATTCCTCAGTTTTCATGGGATTGCTATTCGAATTACAGGATTGTAATTGATGTATTGATGTTCATAATGTCCAGTTCTCTACACCTGCCTCGTCCTGGCACCTGCTCCTTTAGGATGTGCTTCACAGATCTTGGGATTGTCTGGTCTGAGGATTCCGCCTAATCTAGCAATCTAGCTGTGTGCTGTGTTTGCTAACTTCTGAGCTAGCTTGATGTGACTGGTCTTTTTTTGTAATAGTTTTCATCCACCATTGAAAGAGTTGATTTGGTGAACGTAGGGAACAGAAAGTGTTTTTTCTTCAACAGTTCTCTATGTGGAAAAAAAGTTAACAGAGAGGAGGCTCCCTGTGACTTAGCTCAATTTTAATTGATTTTTCATAATGAAATAGGTTCATTCTTTTGAACAACCCCAGATTTACTTAATATTTATTATTAATTGCATACACAGAGTTAAAGGCCTCAAGTGTTTAAATGAAAAATAATTACTTTTTACCACCCTATGCTTGTTAAAGCAATGATGAGAGATTATTTAATGATGTAGTTTAGCTCTGGAGCATGCATTATTCTTCTCCAGTGTCCTTCATTTGTCCATTAATCCTCATAGATGGAGCAGGAGGGTAAACAGCTTCATAACTCACCATTTGTACAGACTTCACACCTTTGTATTGATAATGGTGTGTTCAGTTCAGATTCTCCAAGCGTCTGAAATCCCTGAGCCAAAGCTTTTTAAAGCTCTCCACTGAATTATTTCCTATTTTCACATCGAAACGGGATGGAATCCTAGCTTTTTTGTCATATGGCAACAGCTGAGAGCTCATTATGGATTTCCATCACCTTCCTGAACTTTAACGATGACATTCGCACCGCGTGCTGCTGACATTTTATATTTCTAAACCGCCATATGCACACGTGCTTTTTGCTTTTGCATGCTCTCTTTGTTACAGTATATGGCTGTGCATAAACATTTTTATGACTCCGTATATTATCCTGCATTTCAGAGCAGCGCAGTAATTCATCACCACACAAACGGCTTGATTTGTGGGGTTAGAAAAGCCCATGTATCTACCCCTTGCTTCAGGCTTGGCTTGTTTTGAATTAAAGTTCAAACTTGATTCATGGTTATAGTCCAGTGTGCCGTATGTTTCACTTTTTTGTCCAAAGATCAAATGTAAGGCATATCCAATGGGTAGCTTGATACAGTGAAATAAGACCAGGGCACACAGCATATTTCCGTTTTTTTTTTTTTCTGAAACCAGTCTGTCTTTCATGAGTTTGGAAAGCTTCCAGAAGAAAGGTTAGACACTGCTGAACTTGTCTCACTGAACTTGTTCACTCAATTTAGTTTGAACTTGTGCTTGAGCGTATCTCACCAGTTATCAAGTACTAGAACTGCCATTGACATTCAGAAGAGATTTCAAAGTTCTTTTACTCGTGTGTAAGTGTATATTGATATTTATATGTATAAATGGTTATTTAAATCTTATACAAATGTCTGAACATTTGCTCTATCCTCATACATTTCTCTATTTAATCATTATACAATGGTAGAGTGAAAAAAAATAGAGGATTTGTGTATTAGCTTATCAGGAGACTTTTATTACCTGGTGTTCTGACTGTAGCAGCTTTCCATTAATTTGCTTAGGTTGGTATATTTGAGCATATTAAGATCACAAGAGTCTGTGCCACCAAAAGTATAAATTTAACGCAAAGGTTTTTTGTGTTCCAAAACAAAGGAATGTCCAACAAACAAACAAACAAAAAACATTAAAATACATGAACTCAACTTCAGTCCAAACTGCCATTACCAACCATTGACTATTAATATGAACAAAGTTTCAATGATGACACCCAAAGTGGAATGAGGCTCAAAGTGGGCGTCGCCAGCCATCGCCTTCACGAATGTGTGTCACTTCCTGGCTAATAGAAAATGCGCAAAAGATCTACAAAGGTGGGACGTGGGCTTACACACACACACACACGCACACACACACACACACACACACACAAATACAACTAAACAACAGACAGTAAAATCTAAAAACAAAAAAAAACATGAAATTTGCTGAACGACACCAGAGGATTACAGGTCCAGAGATGTGCTGAAAGAACTGTCAATCATCTGCCTCTCTAGAAGCCACGCCCTTAAATTATGGATAACTTTAAGGATACTATTCTTAAAACCAATAAATAAAAAAATGTTTGCAAATACAGCCATTGTGAATGTAGTCTAGAGAAGCTGTAGAAGACGAAGTATTTCCAGACCCTAGATTCTAAAGCGCGGCAGAATCTTGCGGCCTGCATGATTGCTTTATGAATGTGCTATGAATAAAGTATTCACCTTTTCATTTCATCTTTATTACTCTTACAGCTAAATGATTTTATCAAGACTGTAACCTACAGACCAAATCCTGATGCATGTAAGAATACAGGTTATTATTGCTGTGGTGATTAGCCCTCTTAGAGTCTATGAATTTGGTTTACCTTTGTGCGTTCACTGGTGCTTGGCAGCCTGGCTTTCCTTCAGTCTACATGAGTGTTTTTTGTGCTCAGCCTCATAAATAAGTCAAGCTTTTGTCATTGATGCTGTTGGAAATGTGATGTGACTCACTCTTTGTTTCTAGAGCCCTGCTGCATGTCTGTGTTTTGTAATATATTAATGAGGATTTTGGTTCATCTCCGTAATATATTAGCATGCGCTCAATACCAGTGCCAGCTCTGGAATGAATAGTGAATAGTTATCGTGGCCTGAGGGAGACTTCAATTGATCCTCTTGTTTTTCAGACCTTGTAAGGTACTATTGATCGAACACAACTTCTGAAGTTCTCATTCGTCCTGTGTGGGGTTTGAGCTCATCAGAGAATAGTTGCACTCTTTCTGATGAGTGTTTCATTGGCTCTTAAATTATTGGTATTCTGGGCAAAGACTGTTTACAAGCAGGAAAACAAAGTGTGAAGAAATGTTGCCGGATGATTCGATTCAAGTAAAACTACAGATTGTTTAAGGTTTTTGTTTCCAAAGATAAGGATTGATTTCATCAAACTCCATATTTAATTGCTCAAGTTCACTCGTAGAGGCTGCCTTTGAAGGCGCAAAGACCTTTGTTTGTTTGTGAAATAACCATTGTAGATCCCTTTTCAGCATGTGATTGGCAAGAATCAGTAACATAGAAATATAAAATATTATAAAAATATAATATATATATATATATATATATGACATATATGTTCATAGCATTGGAGCTAAATCATTTTGTTGACAACCAACATATGAGATGAACCTCTATTTTATTTTTTTTTAGACATAGAAAAGCAATTGATAAACCAATATTGTGCACTTTTTCTGTTGTTGACAAAGAAAGCATCAGCTCTCCACCAGCGGCGTGATATTAAATCATCCAGAAATGAAACGAGTGCAGGTAATTGTCAGAGACTGAGCCGTCCAGAGCCTCTGGGTTAGTTTGAGAAGTAATTGTGTTTTCCCTCAGAGCGCTGGGAATAAAAAGAGCGTGGACAACAGTCTACTTCAATCTGATTGAAACACAAGCTTCTCTCGCTGGATTTTCTGCTTCTCTTTTGCTTTACTTAGATTGTAGTCTTTGCTCTTGAAGCTGTTGTCATTAAAAGCATGGAGGATGAATCTTACATGAGATTTCTGGAGCTGTTTACTCATAAAATGGCTTTGGCATGGATGAATCTATTGTGAATAATTAAATTACATATGTTACGTGTGTGTGTGTATTTACACACACACACACGCACACACACACGCATATATATATATATATATATATTAGGGGTGTAATGGTTCACAGGGATGTATTGCACCGTTTCGGTGCGGCCTGTTCGGTTCGGTACACCTGCGTACCGTTTCGGTATATTTTTTAATTAAATAATATAAATTTATTATTAGCGCAATATTAAGCGCAGTGGAACATTGTTCCTAGGTGACTTTTCCGCACGGACGCTATTGAGTGACGCACAGTATAGCTGCACGCATGGGTAGCTGTGAGAAATGACAACAGTGAAAGAGAAGCCAGAGCTTGAAGACCCTCCCACCTCACTACGGTCTCCTGTTTGGGAACACTTTGGCTTCTCTGTTAAAATACATAACGGGGATAGACGAGTGGATAAATTTAGAAAATTTCTTCAGAAAAGGATAGGTTAATCTTTTTAGCCAAAAACTTAAAACTTGAATAGTTAGCTTTGTTGATAAACAAGCTGAAGCTGTTGCTAGTGTTAAAAGTTTTCAGGTCCTAACTAGTTGCAATATTTCATTTTAATATATAAAAAATTAGTTTTTCTTTATAAAGAGTGCAATTTATTTAAAATATCACCCAAATATGTCACTTTTATTTATTTTATGCAAGAATTCTATTGTGCATTGGCAGCTTTTCAAAATAAAGATTTTGTAAGTTCTTATTGTTTTGTACCAAAAATTAACCGGACCAAGCTCCTCAAGACACTGTACCGAACTGAATACGATTTTAGCGTACCGTTACACCCCTACTATATATATTCTTATATATATATATATATATATATATATATATATATATATATGATTTCTTAGAAAATTTGCATTTTTTTGGGCTGTTTTGATGAGTACAAGCATGCATAAACACCATTCAACAGAAGAGCTTCAGAATTAAGTTCTAAGTACCTCATAGAGCCAGTGAAAAGATGCTTGCTTCCAGCTCAGAAAAACACAGCTGTTCTATCATCTACATCTAATTGAAAATGCAAACAGCCTGTAGTATGTTTTTTTTTTCCTTTTCATAAAAACTTCAATTCTGCTGTGGCATGGCTTGAGATTTTGTTTCTTGTTTCTGCTTATCACGTACAATTTTGCACTGAATCACATAATGCTGTAATTATTGTAGATATTTGATACTGATAGATCAGTAATTCATTGCTGCAGTGGCCTATTCCCCAACATTGTTTTGATCCTATGAGAATGCATGGATTAAACCTAGGGGTAATTTCTGAAGCACCAGAGGTTCTTAGATAAAATATAACCCTGGACTCGATAATCCTAGACTAATCCATGTGAGTAGGGCTTTAGAATGTAATGGAAATGCTGTACTGAAAAGCTTCTAACAATGTTTCAAAGGTGACCTAGATTAATTAAATTGTACCCAAAACACTCTGAAGACCAACTTAACGGAACGTTTTTAATAAGGTGCACAAACTTACTAACAATTTGTTTTGATAATTTGTTTTCTATGCGCTGCAGCTCAATATTTCAAAATATAGATTTTTCTGCATTGAACAGCTAGTTTTCCAAAAACTCAAAACTTTCTCACCTTTATTTTATTACTGTGTCAAAACAAATTAGCATTCTTCCAATGAAGCCTTTTTTTCAACCGCTTATTCCACATGGGTCAATGGGTTCTGCTGGTGTAATTCTCCATTGCACTTTGGGTGAAAGGGCCACATTCATTCCTGAATTATATTTTTTGGCTTGTGGATGAAATCGGAGGAAGTCAACGCAACCCTGTGCCACCCCTGGATATTGCCAATGTTTATTTTTTTCATCCATCAGCTGTGGCTGTGTAAAAGCATCTCTTAGTTCCTATTTTCACCTTGGCCTGGATCTGAGGCCTCCAGTGTTGGTCTTATCTTGAGGCAGCAGGACATCGATCCCTGGATCTTGATGACAGGCTGCCAGAGCTCACGACTCACCTCTTATCAACCAATCATTTCCTGCACTTATTATACACTCACAGTTCATCTGAAACCCCATGGTGTCTGAGTGTGGCTACAGCTGAATCTAAAACCAGATGCCTCACCTTCCTAGTGGTACATCAACGCATTTTTGTTTTCATTCCATTGATTTACATTCGAACATTTTACACTAAAACACCAATTTGTGGCCATTCTTACTCTTTGCAATTATCGATCGACCACACAAGTTTAAAGACTATCTGTTATTAATTTCCATTCCTCGTTTCCATCAGTGTGAGTCCTGAATGTGTGATAAACTCGTCCCTGATGCCTGCATTGTGCTGCTGAGTTTATAGCTGCAGTATTGATCAGCGGTGGTCAGGGTCTCTCAGGAGCCGAAGCATATGCTTTATGGATTTCACCAAGCAAATTGTACAGGCATCAAATCAATCATCTCACATAAGCGAGGCCTCCAGCACAGGGCATTGTGTGCTTCTCCATGCTAATGTCTGGACCGAGCAGCTCAATGTCAAACTCCAGCGTGCGGCACATGGAGGAAAGTCTGGGCCTTGTGAGGAATAATTTATTACTGGCTGTTGCATTGCTGAAGTATATCTGACTCATGGGTGGGGATGAGGCCATGACTTGAAGCTGAGTGTCTGTTGTAGTTTGTATGAGCATTGTTTCTGGAATACAAAAGCAAAGTCAACTATTAAACTTATAGTACAGAAGACGAGCAAAAAGACAGGCCACACACTATAGATGGTGGATTCAAAATGAGCGGCTCCCTGTCGGTCACCAATGGTTACCATGACTACGAGTCATCCAAAAAAAAAAAAGTAATGATATTCGGGTCCCAGTCAGTCAGGTTTTTTTTTTTTAAATAAAGATGCTATTTTAACCTCTGTAATTTGTAAATAAAATTTTCAATAAAATACTTCATAGTGAACAATTGGTGCTATGATGAGCAGTTCAATGACAGTTGTACAATGTTGTTAATCCTGAATTATTTAAAGGTGGAAATGACAGTATTGTTTCAAATTTTATTAACATTTTGGTTTTGGAATTCATGTTTATGTATATCTATTTACTTTTAAACGGTAATTTCAACAAATTTGTTATATTGTGCTATTGGTAAAAATGTTATCTACTCTCGCATCGAAAGATTTCATTGTAACACATAGGCCTGGAAAAATACAGAACAGAAAATTCGTGGAAAATAATCGTATTATAAATCTCAATATTGTATAAAAATAATGACGATTAGATTATTTTCCAAAAATGTTCTGCCCTACTTGCACACCACCATAGCTCATATGTTGTAGCTGGAGCTCCATCTATTATTACCCTGCGAAGGTTGTTTAATTTTTAACTGCTTTTAAAATATATTTTAACATTTGCCATTCATCTTTAACTGCTATATGGTATGTAGCCCAAATATAGCAGAAGTTGAATGCAACACACATGACATGGTCCATAGATCATATGAATGGTGGCGTAGGCTATGAACTCGGCCCAGTTGTGACCCTTCCAGAGTTGGTTCAGTCAGGTATCATAATTCATCATGGAGCTTTTCAGCTCAAATGACATAAATTCTCTTGGACACTGAGTATATTTGATCATCATCTGAAGTAGCTGCATGATTCACAGAGTGATAGGCGTAATTGTATTTATTTTATTTGTCATTAATCATTTGTATTCTCCATTTTATTTTATGACACAATTAGCCTGCTCTTTTGATGTTTAACAGACTGAAACACAATGGGCAGGATTTCCTATTTACCTCAGCACCTTCCATCCGTTTACTGGAGATGGTTATAAGAATGTAGAGCTTTGAGAAATGGAGCAGTGCGTCATCTGTGAGTGCACATAAATAACAAAAGAGTTCATGAGGAAATGTAAGCATAACATAGAAAAGCTCACAGAAAACATTTGAACGTGTTTTGGTGAGAAAAGACAAGCACTCTCCTTTTAAATGCATTTGCTTGTGCGCTAGCATAGCAATGGTTCAGCTTAATAGGAAGACGAAGAGCTGGTTACCCGAATGAACTGAGCAATTGTTTTCAGTAAGAACTTATCATTGTTCAGTTTGCAGATTTTTAATGTTATGATTCCACGACAGTAGAGTATAATCCGTGTTGAATCTACATTTATTACATAATCAACTGATGAAAGCTAGAAATTCTCTACCGGAATGGTCCATTCGTTTTTTGTTAATGTCACAGGAAACATTAGCTCTAATTTTAGTGACTAAAGACTATTCAGTGGTTTTATTTGTTGCCGTTTTATGCATGCAGGAAACAATAGAAAGTATCAATATGAGCATTATTAAATACCGGATCAATAAAAGTCTCTTCAACCCTTGATCCACGATTCCTCTCTATTATCTACTATCCATCCATCCAATTCTAACCACATGACCTCAACTCTCACCAACTCATTTACATGCAAATCTAATACCAATAATTAATTAATTCAAAAACCATTTGATTCTTTACATGAATTTCAGTAAACCGGTGTCACAGAAAACCCAATTTCTCTCATGAAGTGATATCGTCGAGTGATGACATTAGCGTCAGAGCTCAGACTTGAAGATATGAAGCCATTCTGTTATATCTCCTTGTTTGTTGGGTTTTTTTTACCCCTTAGATCATCAGATCCCAAAAGTGGTTTGAGCCTGCTCTAGAAATATGTGAGGGCACGCGATGGTCGGGGTTAAAGGCAATGATACAATTTACCAGGAATTTAACATAGCACCTCACAAAATAATTCAATTAGTTTTAAAAAAACCCTGGATAATAATAATTTGGAGGGTATTGGAAAGCTTGACCGTGGCACATACATTTTTACATTGGAAAACATTGAAAAGTTATATTTTTTTCCAGATTCCCTTTCAGTTATTTTGAAAGTAAACTTTCAACTTTTTTTGCAACATCACCCAGCCCCAAGTTCATGTTTTTTTATTGTCTTGTAGAAATGTTTTCTTTCTGTTTGTGTTTGTTTCTATTTGAGTTTGTGTGTATGTGTCAATCGTGTTGTGAGTACAGTGTGTGTCTGCAGCGGAGATGTCATAGCTGAACTGAGCTGTGTCTGAAGTCATTAATCAAACAGCTTCAGCAATTCAAGCCGAACCTCGATTCGAGCTTCATCCGTGTTCACTCGCTCACATCTCACTGTTTCCTTCACTTACAGTGGCTTCTGTACTGAAGTTCTTTAGAAAACTGAGTGAAAGACTTCCTGTTGAATATGAAAACACTTTCATAGAATATTTTGAAAGGGCCTTTGTGTGCAACAGAACAAAATCAACGCTTGAGGGTTTGTAACCACGGGAGTGAATCTGTGTTGATTTTTGGACAACCCGTGCATTTAAACTTCTTAAATGCTTCAGCTGCCTTTATTCTCTTTTATTCTGCCCGTTGCATCCCAGGAAGCACCTCCTATGAATCTTTCATCAGTTTCTGAAGGAAAACTTTCCCTCCCCTTGTGACTCACAGCTTTTACACCTTCATTCAGTCAGTCGTTATCATCCCGTCGACAGCATTGATTCACATGGCTTTAATGGGTTTCCCTCAGCTTTGAAAAAACCCATTACATGTTACATATTTCAGCTATAACTCCTGAATACAGATGAGAGAGTCTTGAGGAATTGGTACCATTGAGATCAATTTAAGTGTTTTTCATTACAACTAACATAATAAGAACAGTATAAAAAGAACAAACAAAATACTTAAGATTCTACTGACCTTCATTTACAAGGCATGTTAAAATCAAGGGCATCTGACAAACTTCTGAAAATAAGAGTATCAGCAACAAAATGATTCTAATGATTGAAATCTCAAAACGTAGACATATCAGGTCTATCTTTTTCCTCGCGTGTTTCAGCTCCCATGTGTCCCTTCTTAATTGTTTCCCTTCCAAACAGTTCTGTAAGCAATCTCCTTTTTACAATTCAAGCCAATCAGCAGCTTCTGGGCATCCATCACTTCCATTGTAAAGTCTCACCTCCGTCTGCTCACATGTAGACCCCTCCACAACATCTACTCTTGCTGAATGAAACATCTGTATTTACTTCCAATATATTTACCTCCAATGATCCCTCCATCAGTGTACATCCCACAATCTGCTTGCTGGTTCCTGTTCCACTGGATTCCCAGTCAAGGAGGCTGCAATCACCACAATCTCTTGCTGCATGTTCCTGGCATACTTACCTGTAATCCAGGAGATGCTCACCCGATGTTTTGGTTCCAAGTGTCACCTGGACTTTACAAGAAACTGATCCATGAGTGTATTCTGAGTTTGTGGTCTTTATGCTGTTTTTATTGTTCTTCCAGCATGACATTAAGCTGGAAACACCATTTTTTTTAATTTGCAAATTTTAATTTTAAAATTTAATTTGCAAGTTGTTAACGCAGATATCAAGGTGAATAAGACTCCTCCGTTTTAGATTTTCCTTATGAAAATTAATTTCTCAGTTGATTAAGTTACAGCAGTCACTCATGGTCACCATTGCTGTTGCCACTCCATTGAAAGAATATGTGTCTCTTTGTCGCTGGGGGCGTGGTTGCACTGTTAGGAAGTAGCCGAATACACTTGATAGAATACACTTGATATTTTGTAGTAAATACTGTATAATGTGCTTGTTTTGGCGGCAGTGCAGGTATTTAAGTTGAGTCCTAAGTGCTTTTGGCTAATTAGTGGATTTAGAATGCCTTGAAGTCCAGCATTTTATGTGTGAAACCTTTGTATGCGTCAATCCTTTCTATGATGTTAGTCACTAGCCTTTTCAGCTTGTTCCTGTTGTCTGTGGAATCCATAGCCAATTAAGAGCTGAATGAAAAACATTTTTATTTTGTGTCGCCCCATCAAGAAAGGAAGGTCTGCAATAACTTGTTGAGTTTTTTTTTAAACCTTTAAAAAGATTAATGTTGATTTTTAAAGGCACATCTTTTGTGCAGTTCTATGTTGCAAGGTGTGACCATTGGTCCAATCAGTGACAACTTTCTCAAAATGTTGCAGCCAAAAATCCATACATCTGACTAGGGAACAAGAATATTAAAAAAAATATTCAAAATATTGAGTTTTCCTTCTATGAAGGAATAATTTGTACCATGTGTGCAGCATTCCTACTTTCAACTACTCCAGTAATTGTTTCCAGTTCTTCAAATTGCACCCTTCAACTTTTTAGAATCAAGGACGGTTTTGAAAAGATACTAGTGAAATGCATAAAATGATTTCAAGAATGTGCATGTTCCTTTTTAAAAAGAAATAATTACTTATATTTTTGCTCTATTGCGTTTGGGTTTATTTAAACGTGGCCATCTCAAGCAAATCCTAAGATTAGGGCAGACAGAAAATGGTTCTGGCAGCACATTAACGAAGAGTCGAAGGTGGATTTGTTTATTGCCTGCTACAAACATCCCGGTCTGCATCTGATGTGTGACGGCTTTTCGGCTTGCACTGAAAGCGGTTATGCAGAGAGTTTGTAGGAGACGAAATACAGAGCAGCTTTGAGAGCTGTTTGAGGAATGCGTCCAAGAGCTAGCAAAGTGTAATGAGCAGAACTCTCTCTCTCTCTGCATGGACAGCTGCTGCAGTCGCAGGAAATTCTGGAGATTGAGATTTGTTGTTGTTTATCAAATTATTGTAAATTGTTCATCATCCTTCCGTTCAAGGTTGTTAAATGTGCATGCATCCATCAATGCATATATGTGATTTACCATATATTCATGCTTTTTGTTTTTCCATCCACCCTTCCCATTTACATTACATGCATTTGGTAAACGATTAATCCAAAGTGACTTACATTTCAAGGAATAAATACATTTTAGCAGCTCTTGAACCCATGACCTTTACATTACTAGCACAATGCTCTACTAACTGAACCATAGCCGTCTTTCCTTTCTTCCTTTTATCAATCGTTCCATCCATCATTTCTTCTACTTACCCATCCATTATCCTTTTCTTTTATCTAGTATAAACCTTCTGTCTTTCCATATATTTATCCATCCATCTCTCCTTCTGTCCATCCATTCATCAGTTAGTCCTTCAATCCAGCCTTCAATAAAATATAGATGGCATCTCTCTCTCTCAGCTTCCCATAATGCATCTTTTAAAGGTTTATAAGAGTGAATGATTGACTGGCGAGGAAAGCCAGAGCAGAATGAAGTTAGCCAAGAGTGACAGGAGCTCATCGTATCTTGTTCTCCCACGCACCTCTTCCTTCACTCTAGGGGCCATGCAAATGTCTGACCAACCATCTTGCTCTTGGTCATCCAAGCCCCAGGAGATCTATGGGTCACAGCGGACAGGTTTTCTTTCTCCAGGGTGTTTACAGAAGAACTTCAGCATTGATTATTTGATTCCTCCATGCACTGGGGTAGAAATGACTTTAAGCAAATGCATGCATAAGCTAATGAAGTCCTGCGTGGCCCATGCTGATTGCAGTCGTTCCCAGAGACCCTGTCTTTAGTTTTACAGCTCTCTGTAGTAATGCTCGTTCTGTGCTTTCCAACATTCTGCCAAATTCCCATCAACATGTCTAATATCAGAGGACACTTTAATGCCTGGCAGGGTTTCCTGAACTAACGTGAGCTAGGCTTAGAATACTAAATACAGCGCCTCTTTATTCTCATCTGCAGTGGTGGAGCTCAATCATTGGCTCAGATACAAGAATGTATAGTTTTTAGAAAGGTTTTCATTTAAAATCTTGTTTCCCCCATGACTCCAACAGACTTAAAGCAAATAAACACTGGCTAAAAGATAAAAATTTTATTGTATTTTTGTATTATAAGTAGTCTATATGTAATCACCAAAGGAGTAAACAAAGGTTTCAGCCATTGTCATTGTAGACTTTCAGATAATAGAGATTTACTAAGTAATTTGAAATAGAGGGAGTGCCAACAATTAGGGAAGGACCTGGAAGAGCTCTAACAAAAAATAAAAAACCTTGTTTGGGTCATCCTTGATGGCCAATGGACATCACACACTTTAGGGAATTATCTCTGTTCAGTAGAGATATTTGGGTATGATGTTGCAGAACTGGGGTTTGCTGGGAGTTTGTATGTAAACCTCTCTTTTCGTAGTTTATGAATTATGGGAATTGTTACACGCTCTTTGCTGTTTGGGTAAGATACAGTTCTTAAACCAAAGTTGGATCTGTATCATGTAAATATTGTAGAGGTTTAAAATTGTCAATGTTTTTAATCTGGACAACACCAAAATTGCTTGATATCGGCCAAGCGATACAAGAGTTTTTTTTTGTATTTTGTTTCAAAAGTAGAAATAGGCAGCTTTATAGTGGTCATTGACACATATGAAATTAAAATGTAGGTGCAGGGGTGTTCACAACCAGCCACAGTGCCTTGGCAACCACATTGCATCACCTTAGCAACCAAATTCGATAGCCTGGATTTCATTTGTTCTGTGAACTATTTGTATTTGTGGTGTCTGTCCTGCTTATAAACAGCAGTGAGCACTTGTTCTGCTCCTCATTACGGCCATGCTTTGATGTGGAATGCTTCTCATCCTAAGGGCTGAGGACTCTTGTTATTGCTGGTTATTGCAGCTGGAGCTTACACCTCCAGGAAGCAGAAGGGCTTTGTCTCAATTCCGCAGGATGAAATGTTTTTATTGATCTCGACAGGAGAAACACTCCAAATGGTTTCTTCTGTTCTTTTTATTATTCGCTGCCATGACTGACACATTGAGCAAAGCAAACAATCCCAGTGAGGGAATACAATTTCATTCTCAGCACATCAAATAGGAGGTGATAAGGCAACAATCTTGCTGGAGAATGAATGTCTTTGGGTTTTTGTGTTGTTGGAATATCAGAAGCAGACAATACTGGCTCCAGAGAGCTGTTTTTGAAACTGTAGAGTCATGTTTTGAGCGTCTAAAAATATCTCCGATAAACATAAGGCACTGTAAAATAAGAGAGAATTATTTTCAAGTCTCTAGGGTTTAAAATGAATGTCTGGTCAAAGTTGACTCTGGAATAGATTACACTGAGGATGCTGTTTTAACTATAATGTCTTTCATTTTTGTCCATAAGTTGAAGCATGTAACATTCGTTAGCGTGTGGTATTTCCTTCAGGTTGAAAACCTTTAAGCAAAACAACACAGCAAAAGATGTCTTGGTTCAAAAACAGTGGAAAAACGGAAGTGAGAAGATGTACATTACATTAATTAACCAGTGACAAAATGACCCAAGTCTTCATAAAATACAGCTGGATAAAGTAATCAGGTATAAAGAAATGAAATGATAGATTGTGTTGTTGGTAACTAAAAAATTGCAAAAACAAGGACTGTTCTCTGTTAAGTTTTTAATTCCACCACAAACACAGAACAGGGAGCCGCTTTTCTAAAATACCTTTTCTGCAATATTTTTCTTATGAGGCAGAAATGGTCCAAATTAGATGACTATCTGCAAATGCAATGCATTTTAAATGAAAACAGTCTCTTTTAAAGGCAACATCCCCAGATATGTCACAATGCTGACCAAGTCTATAGGTAAGTTGTCGTAACTTAACCGCAGAAACTGCAGAAAGGTTTTTTTTAATGTTTCCTTTGAGAGCTTTAAAGCTCATCACAACTGTCTTTTCCACCTCACAGCATCAAAGAGACGAGAAAACCATAGTGTCGATAAAAAGAAAAGCTAATATGTCTGAAGTAAAAACGAATCAATATCTCAATTCCATTGTGTTTTTTTAGCCAATAGACCATAAGGCTGATTTCTAAAGTTTAGCTTCTGCTTCTGTCAGTTCTCCACAGCGTCAGCAAGAGCTCCAATGCACTCTGTGTCAATACACATTAAAATGAGAGAGAAAACGAGCACAGCATACCTAGTGAAACGCTGCCCGACTCAAACAGAAGGAGCTCTTAATGTCAGACAGAAGAGCAATTGCTCCACATGGCTGACTTGGTGTAGGGGCTCCTGACAAACCAAACAGCTTTTACCCTCATTTAAGGGGGTTTAAGGAGTGACAGCCGAAATGCACTTACCTTGATTTTTCACAGCAGCACACAAAAGATATACACAATCAATGTGTGTCTTTTGCTTTTCATCATGCATTGGTGATAAAAGCTTCCAGTGAATTTGCAGACAAATGTGAATGTGGCCAAAAATCTAAATCAAGTTCACTAGAAATCTGACTTTTGCACTTGCAGACATAATGTTTTAAATGAAATAAATGCTGCATTTAAGGAACATTTTAATGGCCTCACTTTCCATATTCCCAAACGATAAGTTTCTTACCATTTTTACCATGTTTCCCAGATATAGAGATGGCGTCTTTAGCTTACCTTAGCATAGAACGTTGAATCCCATCCAATTTCAGTTGAAAATGATCAAAGAATGATCCATTATAATACAATATTTACTACTTAAATCTCAACCCTTTTAGAGAGAAACTCTTTCAGAGAGCCGAGACATGTGGTACCAAAGATACTTGAGTGACTGAAAGTCTTGATATATCTTCACAGTTCACCCCTCCTAGTGGTTTGGAGGTTTAAAGTTAGTAAAATGGTTGTATTATTTATTTGGTGCCAGGCTTTAAACACTTTTTTTTTCTGCTGTGAAGCTGAGCACTTTATCACCTGAGTCAATGGGAAATCCACAGTTGTAATTCGGAGCTAAAACTCATCACAGATGCAAATCAATAATAGAAATCGTTACAATTTTGTTCATCTAGAGCCAGAAGTATCTGAATTCTTCTCATGACTTTTTCAATAACAATGTAAAGAGATTTAATAATTCAAAGGGTTATACTGAAATTGCACCATGTCGAGTTATTCTGTCTCATTGATCCGTTTCCAGATCTCCTTCTCTGTGATGAGATTTTTTCGTGTTGAAGTGGACTGAACGCTCATTTTCTTGACCCCTCATTTTTCCTTCTTCTCATGACAGTGATCAGACAGAGGCTCTGCTGGGTCGTGACCCACAAACCTTTTTATTAAACTTCATCTGTCAAACTGAACCTCATAAAGACCTGACTTTGTTGAGCCAAAAGGTTTGCTTCTTTCTATCTCACATAAGCATCACGTCATTATCATTTATTTCAGCTTTAGAACAGAAAATGACATACAAGACTTTCAAAACAAGATCTTCAACTAAAATTTTGATTTGTTTTGGTGTGTGGTTTCGGAGGTGTTGCATGGTTTTGAATCAGATTTAGAATGAGCCGTTGTGATTTGTCATTGAACTGCATACGAGAAGAAATGACATGTGGATTAGCAAATAAATAAATAACATTAGTTTAATAAATGGACAGGATACAGACTTTCTGAGAATATAAAATCAATTGTTTGTAACCTAAGTAACTTATTTTTGTAAACTGTTAGAAAAAGTTAATATAAAACAATTTAATTTTTGTTTCTGGTCATGAATATGATCAACTATGACCAAATCCTGAACAAAGAGCTGATCCAGAAAACATGTGAAAGGGTATGGGTAAGACAAAGGGGTAGCCTTCTTAGTTCTTAGAGAAGGCTGAACTCATACGTAAAATGTTTGGCATAGCTGGCCTCAAGTTTGTTCACAAATGTTGTCATTTATAAAAAAAAAAAAAAACTAAGAAAAACATTATTTCATGTTCAATTGCATGTCCATATATATCAGCAAAGTAATGTAAAACACTTTTTACAGGAATTATTGTCATTATTAAACATAATAACTTTAAAGTTACAAAATATACTTGCGTGCCATACGTTAAACCAAAGTTCCATTTATTTCTCTTAACCCTACCTCTACCCTTCAGTCATTGAAACTGAGGGCTAAAATGAATTGGGACACCCCTATGGATCCATATATGCCAACCAAAGGATTGATAATGTGGAACAGAACAATGATGATTTTTTTTAATCCTCATGTTCATGCTAAAAAAACTGATTTTGGCTGCTGTGTTGCTAGCTGGGTTTACTAGCAAAGTGAATGTGGAGCTCTGTGTATAGTGCATCACTAGTAATTTGTATCTGTAACTTTGGTCACTTTCTTGTTGGCACTAATAAAAGCATTTTTTTTACGCAACAAAAACACTTCAAATCCTGAAACTTTTGCTGCTTCGTTATTGCTCCATCAGCTCTTATGTCAAAACTTCCATCAGTTTTGGCATGTAAGTTCTTAAACCCCTTTAAGCACATTTTTGTTTTGTAAAAACCAAACTCCTGCAATGTATTTTAATTATTGTATTAGTTATCTGCTTTTCTGGCTTAATCAAAGCCACTACCAATAATTAGCATGGCTTTGATTTATTTAATCCCGAGGTTCTTGTTTGTAATTACAGCATGTTCTCTTGTCACTTAAATGCAATCATTCTGACACAACGTGACTTCTCGCAGACTTTCCTCCACAGCTCTGTGTGAGTGTGTATAGTGTGAGTGTGCCGCTCACCTGCTGAGCGTGAGATTGCTCTCAGGCTTCCACTAATTGCTTTTCTTCAGCGAGCGGCTAGAGGAAAGCCTTTGGCTCTGTGAGTTTATATACTGAACCTCTGCACAGCTCTCTGATGTGGAGCAGTTTGACTCCTCATGACTTTGCAGGTCCTGTCAGGGCTTCGTGAGTTCATGACTGTGCATCAGAGCCAAACTTAACTGCTCTGTTTCAAGCAGGTCTTTTATGTAGAGGTTACATAATAAAGATTGTTAAAGGCTTTGAAAGTCACTTCTGGTATCGTTTCTAAACGTTGGATCAGTTCAAGTCTACAGGCGGCTTGCTTTATTCAATTGAGGGGATGGCTGAAAGAAGGATGTAACCACGGGGTGGACTATACTGTTCATAGACTGCTGTGGTCCTGCAGGATTTAGTTCCAACTTTACTTCAGTAAACATACTAGAAGTCATTACGAAAAACGATATTTAGGTAAGGTAACATGCTATGCAAAAGTGATGCAGTAGAACACAAATAAAGTGCAGAAATTCACGTTATATTTATTTTAGAAAAAGCCACTCCCCGTCTCACCTCTTTACCTTCTCACCTGCCCCTTGACCCTGTGTCTGGTCTACAGTTCATCACGGCTGCTTCTTTGACTCCTTCTGTTTGACTATAACATGGCAAAGACTTTGTGAAGCTCTTCAGTCAACCAAGGATCCTTTTTAGTTCTCACTCCGTGGATCTCCTCTAATTTCAGCTGAAACCTACTTTTCCTCCGGGAAATCTTGTGTTTACTCATCGCTCAAGCTGCTCTTCTTGTTCCTGCTGCAGATCTCTTCCAGTTTGATCAGAGTATCAAGGTAGAACAACTGTGCCCTGCAGCCCGACAGTCAGATTGTTTGTAAAATGAGCTTGTGCATAACATTCACCTCTAATGACCTGAATTCAAGGTCTTCTACCAGCCTTGCTTCCCTCTCTTCCAAGCCTTATTTTCTTTTGCAATAATATCAGGAAATAAAGCATTAAAAGTAAAAACAATGTAAGCACAAATGATGTGTGTTATTAAATATGGAAAAAAAACAATGCGTTTTCCTTCCATCAGCTCTGTCAGGCAGCAGGAAAATATCTGCATGTGCCAGTGAGCGATTATTAGTCAATACACAACCCGCTGTGAGCAGGTGATCCAGGCATCGCTCATGCTCTCCGGTTACACTTCCTTGTGTGTTTTCTGTCTTTTCTGCCTCTGAATCTCGATCTCCCTCTCTCAAGCATGTCCAGTTATGCCAGCTCATATGAGGTGCTAAAGGATTTACAGTCATAGACATGAATTGAAATTGTATCCGCCATTTACTCTCCAAGTTGTTGGAAATTTTCGATTTGTTATGGAAGGATGCATTATGTTTGTGTAACTCCTATTGCATTTGGCAACAGTAGAAAGAGCTTTTAGGTCAGCGAGTGTGAAGGTGCTTATTTATACAACTCAAATCTCTCTGGAAATATAAACAAATCCACATTGCGCTGCACGGTTGTCAGCTCATCTCCTGGTTCGTGCTGTAATTACCTGTTCAAAGTGCTGCTACTGCAGAAAGCGCTCGCCGTTAAAAGAGGATTTTTGTTCCTGTCCAGTGGTGTCTTTAATCTGAAGCTCTTCTCTGGACCCAAGGGTGGGCATTTTTCATATTTAGACCGTTGTGGTTTTGTATGTTAGGGGGTTTCCTTCTCCCTGAAGAACCATAGAGTTTGGCAGTCACATTGAAAATGCAGATATGATTTAGAGATAATCTGCTTTTCTCAGAGGCATTACAGTATTTTTGGGCTCAGCCAAGATTCAGAATTGTCTCAGTTGACTGTGCAGTAAATAAACAAAGAAAAGCTGTTTTCCAGTGCTTCTGCTGGAGTTCAGTCACTTTAAAGTGCTGTGGAAAATCATTTTGGTTCAAAATGATTGTGTGCCCCGTTTAGCTGTGACGTAACGCTCTCGTCCGCCCAAAACTTTGAGGATGCATTGGACTTCCTCGCCTCTCTACAAACACCTGGTATTGCATTAAAATCTGTTCGTCCTGTTGGTTGAAAAAGTAATGACTTTTAACTAGTACTTCTTTAAAGAAAGGGTTGGATTTGGTTGTTGTTTCTCTTACGATCTAATTGTATTTTTGAGGATTTAAAGGTAAAGAAAATAACATCCGGCTGTTTTCTGTTCATGTTTGCATGTCATGTAGTGTTCTCTTTTATTAAGAGTGAGGCTTTTGTTGTGTTACAAGCTGTAATGCGAGTGATGAACGTCATGAACAATGACATTAAAGTTGTTCAAATAAAACATTTTTGGAGTGTTATGGAGTGAATGTGATATATTTTGTTGTATTCTATCGTCATTCATGCTGAAAGTAAAACAAATGTTGATTTGTTACGTCACTTTGAGTGCAGGCAACTTCTTTTGTGCCACATGTCCCTCCCATCCCTCTCCCAGAACACTTGAACCATTCCCAAGACTGCATATACCAGTGTGCAGGTGCTAAGTTGATGAATTGCACTTTATCCTTTCATATTCTGGAGGGAAAGAGAAAGTTCCCGCTTGCTGCTATCCAAAATATCAATCAGGCAAGTTTAACTTTAGAAAATGCCTCATTTTTTATTCATTTGCAAATTTTTTTTTCTTCTCTTCTAAATTATTATTATTATTATTATTATTATTATTATTATTATTATTATTTTCTCTCTTCGTCTTTTCCTCTTCCTTTCCTTCATTTTCACTTGTGTACCTTCACCCTTCCCCAATCCTTTGTCCACTCCCCCTTTCGGTTCGGCACTGTCTTGTCCTGACACAACTATTATAAACTGACTCGCGGGAACCACAACTAATAAATATTTAATAAATACATTCAATTTTCCAATCCAGAGGAGAAAACACCACACCAGGTGTTTTACTCCTCTGGAGAAAGCAAAACTGTCCAACTCAGCAAGGCATGTACTCCCCCATGTGATGGCTTTTGAGCAGGACAGGACAAGGTAAGAAAAAAAAAAAAGAAAATGCCTTACCGTCAAGTTCCCATTGGGAGCAGTGCTAATGTGGAGAGATGGTCTTCTACGGCTGTGTTACCCCTCATCACCTCACTGGTGGAAAGGCAGATTTGCTGAGAGTCCTTCAAGCCGTGGCACACACTCCGGCCTTGTTAACAGGCTGTTGAAGCAATAGGCCAGTGCTCTTCTTGTGAAGTGTTTTTACAAGAGTCACGTCATGCAGAAGAGGGATTTCCTTCTCTGAATACAAATTTTGTGAACGCTAGCTCCCTTGATCCCTTTTTCACAGTCATTTATAAGTAAATGGGCCTTGCAGAAGAGAGTGAATATGAAATGAATTGCAAAAGAGCCCCTCTGGGTCTGGCCTGAGTAATGTAATATCTATTCATGAAGAGGATCAGCATCTGATAGACGCAATCAAGAAGAAGCAGATTGAAGCCATGACTTTTCACCATTCGATGCAATCACAGGCTTCCTGTTCTGGGTGACGCTGTTCAGAAAATGATTCGTGCTTGCATTCTCCTGCATCTTTATCCTGTAGCTTTATGAGACCCTTGTGGTCTGACAGTCATGCAGAATGAGGTCAGGCTGGTGTGTTCATCACTAATGCAATGCACAAGGAGGCCGTTGGGCAAGCTCTGTACCTCTGCATATATCAACACATGGCTTGCATCCGAAATCACCTGCTAAATCCATAAATAGAGCACAATGTGAAGGCATCGGCATTTGTGCTGCTGAAGGGAAACAGGTCCATAAACCAGGCTTGTTCAAAGTCATTAAGAGTGTCGAGAGACACAATAGTTGCTTCAAACAAATGTCCTCATGAGCTAATCATGAGTGTTTAATTAAGGGTGTAGCTAAACTCTGCAAGGATGCCTCCCGCCTCGCCCTCTCTGCTGTAGACTGAGCTTAATCTAGGTGAATAACCAATGTATACTTGACGAGTTTGGTTCCAAACACGATAATTTTTTTTGAACGATCCAAATCTGAAGAGTTTTGTGTTCACATTTTAAAAGCCCATAATCAATTTTCCCCCCAAAACAAAAAAAAACACAATATTTGAGTACTGGTTTGTCCGTTTTTTCAAAACCACCACAAGCACCATTCAAGTTTTTTTACAAAAAGCATTAAGTCCATCAGCGACAATCATAACAATCCTCCAGGCCTTACTTCATGACTCAAACGTCCATCCCTGCACTGTCAGAAAAAGAGGCTGAAACAGCAATGTAATTACTGCTGCTGCTGGAGGAGCATACTCACACAAAAACACTCCGCTCTGTCTTCAGTGAACCCGGCTAATTAAAGTGGCCCCGCTGCTTTTATTCAATCACCCAGATGCCGCCGCAACTTTCACAGACAGCGATCAGAGGCGAGGGAGGGCTGGAACGCTGATGTGAAACACCAGCACTGTAATTGGATGATGCGTGCAAATGTTGACCATAACACTGACCCGTCATTTGAGTGAGATGGGCTCATTTAAAAGAGCTGATTCCTGTAGAGATGCTAATCTAAGATGCTAATCAAAGCTCTCGATGGATTCCTGCACTGGAGAAGAGTCGCTGGTTTGCTCAGCTCATAATTACTAGTGTTTGCTTGATGTGCGCGGCAGATAAAGTACAGTCAGGGATAAAAGGTTGTGTGTTTGGTGACTAGCCCATTTTAGTACACATCAGAGCCCAACTCCCTGCCTATCGTAGCCATAACACAACCTAATAATGCAACAGTTTGGTGCATTTGGTGTTGTCTGCAAGTTTTCAGTCAGTGTTGACAAAATCACAAAAACGAACACAACCCTTGAACAGTAGCATGGCGTCTTGATTTTGAGAGCCCCAAATGAGGAGATGAGCTCATGCAGGAGATGACATGGTACCAGCACTAAAGGAAGAGGTATGAAATTTTGCTGGGAATAATACTAAATCCATTGAAAACTTGGAGCGTGTGTAATGGATGTTGCGTGCAGAATTGCATGCAAAAGCACAAGTGTACCATTGCGTTATGCCATGAAATTCAAATGATAATACACTTTTCTTTTATCACACACTATTCTGTAAATATAGCAGTGGTATCAATGTATCTTTTAGAGCTCTTAATTCTTTCCAGTGTGGTGGCATTTTTCTCTCTTTAAAGAACTTACTCTGAATTCAACACTAGTGGAAACAGCAAAGCAACATTATTTTCAGAGCATAATAGTTAACTTTAGAAAATGCCTCACCTCTTTCCACTCAAACTGACATAAAACAACATAATACATAGTATCTTACCCACCCCTCTCTCTCTCTCTCTCTCTCTCTCTCTCTCTCATTCATCAGATTTACAGAGCACTGTTTTTCTTCATTTCAAGGCATAAATTATTTTACAAAAGTAGTAAATAATAAACTTCTTAACTCTGGGACAGAAAGAGATGGACCTATTTATAAACACTGTGGATGCTGTATAAGCGTTTCTCAGATCTGATCAGAAAGCAATGCAGATTCACCATTCTCATAAACTTTGCTTGGCTTGAGTGTTAGCACTTGCCCAGACAGGTAATGGGCAATTAAGATACATATTTGAATTTGCTATCAGAAGCTGTGCAATTATTAGCCCGTTTTTAGCCTGTTCTGGCTAAAAACACAAAGCTAAAGTATAGCTAATCTGCAGAAACACCTGATTCAAAACAGAGTTCAGAAAGCCTCCCTCTTGCACCATAGTAATTTTCTCATAATTAACATCTTTGCAAGGTCAGAGCCTCTGTGAGACTCTTGATTTCACAGCACTCCTCTCATTAAAGTTCTTTAAAGAGAGGTGAAGCAATTTTCACACCTTCTGTTGTCCTAATCACTACTTTTTTTTGTAGTTTTGAGGTTTAAACATTTAAAAAGTAACCTGAGTAAACCTGTTGTCTCCCACTGAACTGGTTACGGGAACTCATCTACTTCTGAGCACACTTAGCTCCGGGCGACATAATTTTTCATAATGGTGAAACTTTTGAATCCCAGAAACTGTTCTAGAGAACTGTTGGGAAATGTTCACATGGTCCTGGGCAAGAATGGGCAGGGCATGTTACTCAAAAGAGGAAGTTGCCTTTGATGTTTATGTGATATAAGTACTATTCCTCTAAAACAAAACCAATTTGACTGGGAAAGGAAGTTTGTGGCACATTGAGAAGGTCCAATATCTGCTCTTTTATTAGAGCTTATGTTCAGTTATTTCTAATGTAAGCCATGCCTTATTGCTCTTTAAAACTATTAAAAGATGTACATTAAGCACGACATAGATTGGCCTCCAACCTAATAAACAACCCTTTTATTTCTTTACACTAGAATAAAACTAATGTTTGAAACAGTTAATATATTTAATGTTATACTGTGCCTTTAAAATCCCAATTTTGGAGGAAACTGGTATAGATGCACCATAGATGACTCAATTAGCTCAGTTCCAGCATATTTTGCAAGCTTTCCTGCTCTATCCGTCTAATGCTTCCCTCTGGAGCGCTCCTCATTAGTGGCTGTTTTCATGTGTGCCAACAGGCTCATCCCTTTCATTTTCAGTCTGGGTTTATGCTGTGCACTGATACACAACCAGCCAAGAGGTCTAGCCAAAGGGCTTTTTCATTTAGGGCCAACTTTTTAATGAGATGACCGCTAAATATTCCCTTTGTTTAGGTCAGATTTGTACCTAGAATTTCAGTTTGGAGTTGTGGACTTAACTTTGGTCTGTAGATTTTTTGCACATGGCGTCCTTGCTGAGCCGCGAAGTACAGGGAGGGGTCGGAAAGTGATTTTCTCCACTCATGAGAAGAAAGAGAAAATGTCTAAGTTTACGAATGCTCAAATCAGTCAAACAAAGACACCACAATATGCTCCACCAAAAGTCATGCTTAAAACAAGAGGAGAATTCTGTCGTCTTCTTCGAATCATTGTTTATGCTTCAAAATGAGCTTTACTGATATAAACTGTACCAACATAATGGATCTTACCATATCATAGGAATGCAACAACACCAAGTTTAAGGGGTTTCTGCTGGGCAGCGTAAAAGCAGGAGATTTGGGGTTTTCACAATTCCATCTCCTTTATTGATAGCTTCCACATATGTGCAATTTCCTTGCATCAGCACCCCAATCCTGCTCATGTTTGTTTCGAATGCCCAAAGGGCAGGTGGCAGTGATGCATCATCCATATCTTTTTAAACTTCATGGTTGTTAAGAGCGGGGTTGGCTAATTTCATGAGTATAGTGTGGTTGACTTGAATGGCAAATGCATCAAACAGTGCAGAATTGCAAGTTCAATTCTATCTATTGCGATTCCAAATTCTGAGAAACAAAAGGTCAGTTTGAGTGAACTTTGACCTACTTCCAGCTTTTCAATGACCCAGTATAAGGCAAATGTACATTTTTAGGACCTCAGTATTTCTTAGATTAAAGTGCACCCTATTACAATTTAGATGAGTTATGTGGTGACATATTCTATTTTTGACAGACTCATTCATCTTCACCATTTTGGAAACCAATTAGATCTGGTGATAGCCCTTTTAGCTTAGTTTAGCATAGATCTTTTGCTCCTATCAGATCAGTTGTTTTCCATGTTTGCTCTGTGCTTAACTATGAAGCAAAAATGTCTTTTCAATTCCTACAAACACACTCTTGAGGTTATCGCCAAGCAGGTGTTTCATTGAGGCACATGGCGTCACCTTAGCTGACACAATTAGCATGACAAATAGCCCTCGTTTAAAAAAACAAGTGAACAAGTTTCCTGGGGTAACCTGTGTTTTCCCTTAATGACATTAGACATTAGTCAAAGTGATCTGTTTGGAGGTTTGTGGAGTCTCATTGTCGTTAGCTAATTACAGAAAGCAAACGTCTGCTATGTTAATAGCTCGATGTATTCCAGTCTCGTCACATAAACAGTGTGCAGTAATTGCTGAGCTGAGGATTGGCAGATGTGATTAATACGACTGTGAGTGTTGGAATCTTTTTGCTAATTGAAGATCACGTTGTGCATCATTTCGATGGCACCGCAGTTTCCAGGTGTGAAGTGGTGACAGTGATTGAGAAGGCTAGTTGGTTTCACTTAAAGTTCTTGATAAACCGTGAGTCATTTTGGGACTGAAATCTGTGTACATGGAATAAGAGTCGCTTTGGATAAAAGTGTCTCCCGAATGCATAAATGTAATGTGCTGATTTGCATTTTTGTTCACATACACTTCTGTGAACCTCCAAGCAATTAAAACTGTCAGTTTATAGACTGATGTTTAGCTAAAAGAGTCAAACTATTCAAATTCATCAATGAAAAGAAATCTCCAGTAGAAATGTTGAGGGCGTTATTGTGAGTGCTTACGGTGCTTCCGCAGTCACATCTATGGCATAATTTGGGCCTTTGTAAAGCTTTCTCTGGTTTACTGTCCTGCCATTTCTTCCCCAAATAACCTTAAGGCCTCTACACACTGACCAAATTTTCAGTCTGATCGTGCCTTGATCAAAAACCATGGGCGCCAATGGGAGCTCACACATCTGACCAAACGAGTGGTGCCAATGAAAGTTTTCGCACTGCCATATCAGATCTGTTTTTCACAAGGAGAATGACCTATGAAAGCTGGCACATTTGATGACGTGAGTGGCACATTTGGTGGCGCTCATCCCACATTTTCATAGAGACTTACAGGAAAGAAATAGCGCCACAATTCCTCTCTTTCCCTACATTTTTGTTAAGCAGCTCCCTGTAATCAGCCATCAACAGTATAAACCACTCGACACACATCCATTTGTTCTTTGATTTCTCCTCTGTCGTCTTCTTCCTGTTTCAAGTGTGGCGTGCATCTTCTGTACCGCAAACACCACCTTCAGGCTGTAAGCGTCATTGCATCAATATTTCTTCATTTCAGACAAATGAGGAAATGATGGCTGAGACGCCATCCAAACATTTGTGCGAATCTCAATTCAGATCAGTGCATAGAGGCCTTTATTCGGCCAGTCAGATTGAGAGGAGTAGTTAAATATTGGATGTCACTCCTCAAAAATCACTTCTTATTTCCACAAATATAAAAATGTTGGACTGTTCAGAATGGAATTATCTGATCCAGGTGTATTCTCGACTTGCTGTTGTATTACCTGTGCTTCTGGTGCACTGACAATTTTTGATTCCCATCCAGTTATTTTTGTGATTTAGTCAATAACCCGACGCACGGGAGCGCCTTCTCAGAGTGATTGATGGACAAATCAAGACTGCTCCATTATTTTGATCCAGTTTTCATCATTCCCATGACCTTGCCCGTGTTCCTGTGTGTTAGAACAAATCCAGCTCTGATAGAAAACAAGCCTGATTTATGCTTTTAAGTTGTGTTTTAATGGCTTTAAAATCCCAGAGGTGGTGTGAGATACAGGAAGGCTGTGGAGGCAAAAAGGGAAGAAGTTAAAGAGAAATCTCTCTCCCGGACTGGCTGCTCTTCCTGCTGGAGGAAAGCAGTGACGGCAGAGTGAAAGTCTTAGTAAAGTATTTGCTGACAGAAATGCAGCTGTAATGGGGAAAGCCAAACTGCCTATATTTCATGCCAGTTTTAGGAGGCTGGATCAGACTTCCTGCTTCCTATGCACAGCATTAAAGTTATATCTCACCCCAAAATACTTGTTTCTATTAAATCGGAATTGACTGACCAGTTTAATTTTTAAGATTTTGAGAGATATAACCTTTAATTTCCTTAACTGACTTTTCAAAGCATTGGATCGTAGAAAAAAACTATGTTTTAAACACATGTGCTTGTAGTGAATCAATCTTTATTTTATGAAGTAGCCAATGTTGAGTGTCAAAGAAATTAAAACACCATCATGTTTCAACCAGGAAACAACAGGTAATATATTTCAAGTGTATAGGTGCATATAGCTGCAATATAGAAAAAAACACCTTCCACATGTAAATTAATGGCAATTTTGCAGTCCTTTAATAATTCCCTTTATTTTGATTACTTTAGATTGTTTTCTATACAGTTTTAAGCTTTGAGTTTTATTTAAACTGTTTATTTGATCTAAAATAACTAAGGCATGTAGGAAGAAAACATTTGGGGCGGAGCCTGATATTAAGACTGACCCCGCAATCTCTTTTGAGCATGTGCAGTTTCATGTCTATGCATGTATTTTTTTTAAATCCCTACATTTTATTTTAGGGAACACCCAGTATTTTGAGAAATCAGCTGTCATCCATTTACACAAAAACAAAGACGACAGATTATGGGATCAGTGACAAAAGGCCCCCTGACCAATTTAACCATGTGCACCACTTTCCCTCCAAATGGTCCCTATTCTGATTTTTTTGTATTATTTGGTTTGTGGGAGTCTCCAACAACAGTTTGATGCACAACCAAATATAACAACAGTTTTATAGTTTAATTTTATGCAAATCATTCTTTTTGTGATTTGTTCATACAAAACCTCTTTTTTGCACAACGCATTCTATGGTGTGATGGGTATCATCCTACTTATTATTTATTTATCCTTTTGTTATTGTCATTGGCAGAAAGAGGCAGGGAAACAAAAAAAAGGGTTTATGCGGATAAGCATAGCAGTTATTAGGGAATACTGAGAACACAACAAAAGGTTGCAGATTTCAGATGCCACCACTGCTTTGCTCCTGCAATAGCAGCGCTTCCAACAATCAAAAAGGTTTTTTTGTGTTTGGCGGAGCATGCTACCGTTAACTGGAATTATGTATGTGATGAAGGTGTGTGCACAGTTCATGGCTGAGGAAGACTTTTTCACCAGATGGAAGAGTAAATCCCTCTTTTTTCAGCAGGATTTCTGATTTATTCCCTCTTCTGGATGATTTTAAGAGTAACCTGTTAGCGTTTAGTGTCGTGAGGATTGCAAAGCTGAGCAATGAAAGGGTCAGGAATTAATTACATTTTCCTCCTTGTTTTGACCTGTTTTCACTTGATTCATATCTCCACCTGTCCTCCTGCTCCCACTTCCTGTTCCTGTGTATTTGTGTCCTCTATCAAGAATGCGTTTCTATTCTGGGCTTCAATTTTAATGGCTGCTCTTTTCTATCAGTGTATAATGGGTCAGAGTTCATGGGAAGGAGGTAGAAGGTGTCTGTGAAGATGAATGTTTTGGACAATTGCATAAAGGAGATCACAGGTTATGTTCTTATGGCAGCTTGTCAAAATTCTGGAGCACACCACACAAGTTCCAAAGCAGACATTTAGCTCTGTCTGGGTTTTGGCAACAGAATAAAGGGGTGTTAGGTAGTGCTATTAAAAGTACCACATGGGTGCTCAACTGTGAAGTGGATAATTGTTCCTTTTGTGGGCAGGGCTGTTTGAATATCACATATTTATGCTCTATTTGTAGGATCCTTGATGAAATCTTTTTGACCCCAACATTTTTTCTTAAACATTAACAGCAGAGTTTAACAGTCTGTGTGCTCACCAGTGGATCCAGAATTATTATTATTTTGGAATTACTTCCCATTTCTGACCATGACCCCTCATTCGCTCCTGCAGCATTTTGAGAGGAAGCTCTGATTCTGCTGACAATCCTCTGGAGATCTTCACTGAGGGCAACAGCTGCTTGTGTCGAGCCACAGACACTCCTCTGGCGGCACACACTGATACCTCTGTTCCACTCGTTTTCTCTCACTTTCTTTTCCTCTCTCCACTTGGGCTCACAAAGAGAACTCTATTTCCCTCCAAAAGAGATTTGCTAGAGGAGTAAGGCATGCACTTTTAAAGCTCATCCAGACCACAGTAATGTTTTGCTTTCCTGCTTCTGCGTGTGTTTGAAGTTCTGTGACGTTCACTCAGTAAACTTTACTGTTTCTTATTGAGCAAATCATGACCAGCGTTCATTTCAGTGCTAGCGACCAAGATTTCTGGATGCTGAGAGCTACTCAATGTTAGTTTGACTCTGAAAGCTCGGTTCAGGACTAAAGATGGACTTGAGCTCATGCTGTTGTTGCCTGAAGAGCTGGGTAGGTGTAAATGTGTTTATTATCTTTCAACAGATTTATTTTCTTTACCTTCTGATTAAACATTCATGATCCATTTTGCAAACATTAAGTGTTTATAAGCTTCTGCTTTTAACTTATTATGTCAATCTTTTGTCAGATTTTCAGGAAAAATGTAAAAACTCATAAAATATAGTACATTAATGAAGAATTTATTAGGAGAATTTCAGACATAAAAATATTTTTCTCTCAAAAGTCAACAATTTGTCTGAATTCTGGACAATTTTCGGACAAGAATACAAAAGGAAAGTTCTAAATGATAAAAACAAGACAGGAGAAGAAAATTCTAAGACAAACAATCCATTTTGAGATTCATAAAAACAAATACGGAAAATAAAGTGAGGGAAATACTATGTAAATATTCCTGTTACCAAGAGTCAACACAATGTAAAAAATACTCAGAATTCTGAGAAACCACAAAAATAAATTTTGAGTTATTCGCCAACTTTGAATTCTTTGAATATACAAGAATTATGGGATAAGTTATCAATTTCTATGAAAGCAGGGAATGATGAGAAAAATTTTATGAAAAATGTTTTAGAAAAACAGACAAGAGACATTTTGAGAAACAGAAAATGTAGAAGTCATGATAAATCACAGTAGTTTTTGTAAAATACAATTTACATTTGACTGAAATAAAATGGAAACATCCCATCTGTTGTAACTCAGATGTTTTATTTGAAATTTCTGTTCAACAGTTTCTGACTTGGGGGACCAGGATGTCTTTCATGTTTATCATTAGATAAATAATTGATGAGCAGCATCGTGTATTTAAGGGTAAAATGAACTGATGAACCTTAAATGCCGGCCAGGT
This sequence comes from Danionella cerebrum, assembly GCA_007224835.1. Lineage (NCBI taxonomy): Eukaryota > Metazoa > Chordata > Actinopteri > Cypriniformes > Danionidae > Danionella > Danionella cerebrum. The sequence continues at coordinate 52,266 of SRMA01000378.1, forward strand.
TTCCAGATCCTTCTCACATTTGTGATTGTGAGAGTGTGAAGCATATGTGTGGTGGATTCCAGTTAATGGCAGTTGTCAGAGATCTTTTTAACGTTTGTTGTCTACTGAAGACAGCTGAAAGGAGACAGCAGCTGTTCCCTAGCTTCACACATGCATTATAATAATCAAGCTCCAGGAACCCAATGTGTCATTGAATCAAGGTGACTCCAGTGATTCAAATGTCATTGTATAAAGACATTTTTTTTTCATTGTTCAAGGTACAAGAGTGAAACAGGACAGCTCCTCAGCTACATTTCTTTAATTCCAGACAGTGAAAACAATTGAGTTGATTGACAGAAGCTCGAATCATCAGTTACTGCTCTATTGATTCATAGATTTTCATAGACTTTCCGTGTTCTGATGATGATCAAAGCATGAGTGTGAAGATTTTTTTAGTGTCTAAAACCTGGTGAAAAATGCTCAAGGGGAGTGTTATGTTTTTTCCATTGGTTTTACAAAATCCATGACCATAAATTAACTTTGATGTCTTTCCATCATCAATGCTGTCTGGTCCATTCCTGCATTGCATTCCTAATGAACATTCTGTGAGCCTGATGAAATGTGTACCCAGCGTGATTGGGTATGATGGTACAAATTGGCCACTTTGGGACACATCTAAATGAGTCCCTCCACCCCTACATAAACGCTGCTCTTGGACTCAGGGCAGTCGTCCTGGGGACAGACTGAGCACAGATTCCTCGTGGTTAATTTTATGGCCACCGTGCTCTTTACCTTCTACTTTTATGGGGTTTATTTCCACCGAGGGCTTGCTTTACATGAACTTTAAGCATGGACAGTGAGGTAAGAAATTTTCAGGTTTAAACCTGCATTTTTTTATTCAGCAAAAGGGTTAAATTTGATATTGACTATTCATCCTGACAAAAAACACAAGTAGTCTGTTAAAGAACCCACAATAAAGAATTAGATTTAAAGAAACAATGGCAAGTTGTAGAAATATTTTTTTTGTAATTTTAAATAGTTCTATTTTTTTCCAGAAAATCCCCAAATATGAAATTACAAATTCGTAATTCAAAATATCTTCTGTGCCCAACAAGTGCTAAGACAAGTCTGGAACTGATAGTTTAGCTCTGTGCTTTGTTTTTCTATTCTGTTTTTTCGACATCTTGCTTATTGATCACAAACCTGCTGGTAATCGCACCTGGAGCTTGAGAGCACTAGAATGTTTGGCTTTTTATTGTTTTCTTCTCACTTCTCTCACTTTTTGATTATTCTTCATGCTATTTGGATTGTCTGTGCTTTAAGTCCTCATATTCGTTTGGTTTAGTTAATGCGCCCCTTCTTTTTTTCACTTGATCTCATCTTAAACATTTAAAAAAATAGGAACAATATATAAACCTATATTGACGTCATCTCTGGAAAACGTAGTGTAAAAGTGCAAAGAACCATTGCGATGCATGGCCTTGTTTTAGTTCCTATTTATCAACAAAGGAATAAAGGATTTTATGTTTGGTTTGGAACACTTGTTTCAGCTACACTAAATTTTATTTAAACACTACTCTGTCCACAATATATTTATATCAGAACAAAATATATTCTTTCAATCTACAACGGGCTCTTCTTTCCTTGAAGCATCTGCCCAAAAGCTTTGTATCAGTATATTTGGCTTTACTTCTTGAACAATATGAACAAAAAATGTTTAAAAGGTACCTCTTAGGACAAACTGAAACAAAAGTAACATTTCATCTTGGTTTTGAGCAATGTGATTTAGACATTGGTACACTGACCTCGACACATCACAGATAAGACAATGATTGAATGTTTTGGAATTTGCTAATTCTGTTTTCATCAGCAAGAAAATGTAATTTTCTTCTAATTCTAGACTTGTTAATAGCTGTTGAAATTGACCGTTTAAACATGGCTTTTAAAAGCATCAAAATGTTGTTATTTTTCTTTATAATCCCTTATAAATTTTTTTTACTTTAAATGTCTCTCATGTGTATTAATGGTACATGTATGTGGCACACTGTTTATTAGAATAACTTTGTACAATTTAGTTCTGAACGAAGGTGTAGACGTGTTTCGATGTAAACGTGGAAGTGTCCATATAGTAGACACCGCCTCTCACAGCCCCACTTTTAACTATTATTGTTATTTCCTTCACCTGCTGATCATTAAGCGTCTCGTTTACCATTCTCCCTCACCTGCATCCTAGCTATTGTTGTCTCCTTTTTATGCACGCCACGCGCAGTTACAAACACTTGGTTATTGCTAATGTATGCCCTTCATCAAGCCCCCTTTGTTCTGTCCTGTCTTGTGTGATGTTGTGCTAATCCCTGTCTCAGGATAATTCTGTGAGTCTTGGAATTTCGTGCTCTCACACCCTTTGAACAGCAAAGTTGACACGCTTGCCCGGGATCTCCACTCTTTACACAAGCTGGAATAACACTTACTTTAACTGAAAGACTGGAAGAACATTGTCATGTCTGAATTTTGTTCTTTACCAATTCTATTAATTACTAAAGTATATCATGCTCAAATTTATTTTCTATTCTTCTTAAGATCCTTCCTCTCAAAGCATTTAAAGGCTTTAAAATAATGGTGTTTAAAAGTATATTTTCCTCAGCCTAAAGGTTTCAAAAGGTCACAATGGCTCCCCCATTTGAGAATCTCGGGCATTTAGACCTGGATATGATGTCTGGTTCAGATAGCATCGTCCTCTTAACCAATCAGATGAGAAACAGATAGACTGAGGTCCATCGATCCAGCTCTAACTTGAGTAATAGCCCCACAGCTTTTTTCCTGGGCTCTTTAAGGAGCTGTAGATGTGTGATTGAGTTTGCATGTCAGCAATCGTTCTTCTCTATCAACCCTGCCGTCTCTGGAGGGCTCAATGGGCAGGACTCAAGGAAATGCTCTGGTGTGTGTATAAACACTGGGAGTTCCCCGTTCAGTGTTCACTGAGGCATGGCAGAGTATGAGAGTCAACCGTGGGAAGCAATGCTTGTATAAATAGATGCTTTTGATGTCTGGAGGGTATTTCCAAATAAACTGCAGACATCTGTGATGTGCTTTAAATCAGGATTTAGGGAAAACAGCAAATGTCCGTAAAGTCAGTGACTGCTATTTAAGGCTAATGCTGTTATTGGCATGTTACGGCATGTAACGTATTATATTGATGAATCTACTAGTCTGGAGTTGTGTAGTATTTTTCTGAATGACAGTAATCTCTTCTCAAAGTAGTGCTCTAGCAGCATTTGTGGACCGGACTGGGCGTAATATTATGGAAGTATAAAAAAGCCTGCACAGGGTTCTGAGTTTATGTCAGACTCAATCCGGTTTCTCTCTTATCGGATCATTTCCACTTGAGCTGACATCATAAATATGTCAGGGTCTACCAAAGCTAGTCATGTTTTTCCCCCTGCAGAACCCAATATTAACAACAGCCTTGTGTTCTGTTTCTTCTTGTCTCATTGCTCATGATTTTAGTCCAATCTGAACAACAAACTTTATTTGTTCACAAAAACAGATTTAGATTAAAAGAACATTTCATACAAATCTATATGTTTTAAACCAATTTAATATTTAAATGGCCTCAGAGACCTTTGAGCTTTTGAAATGACCTTTTACTAAATGGTGAGAGTGGACTTGAAAAACACAAATCTGCTTTTTTATAACTTTGTTCTGAAGCACCATCAACATTTTATTAACACTGTGTGTTAAAATGTTTTTTCACAAAACACATCATTGCACTCATAAACAGTGCTTTACACAAAGTAGAACAGCATAAACACATAATAACACATTGTAAACCTTGAACAAAGCACAACTTGCAGACAGTACCCAAAAAGGCCATCCGCTCACATTACAGCCTGATCAAAACAGAATCTAAATCTGTAAAAGATAATTTTGTCCATTTCATTATGTTTTGTGGCTTGGTATTGGCCCTGCTCAGGATGCGACCGAAGTAGAGCTGTAATCTGACATAAAACGTTCAACCCGGAAAGAGAGAATTTAACTGTCTTATTTATGAGCCTGAACTCGACCTGAGCCCCAAACAATTCAAATGAACTGTCACAAGGCCAAAGAACCACTCCGCCAAGTGCATATAATACAGCAGAAACCATGGCTGACTATCTGTTTATGCCGTAGTCACTGTAAACATTATAAAGTTGTCAATAATATCTGGCTGAATACATGGCTGAAATGTTGAAAGCAGCAGGTGGCATGTCATTTACCCACAAGTCTGTGGTTAACTTGTTCAAAGTGGTTTACCTGAGCTGACGCCACTATGAGGCAAATTAAGTTTATTTAAGTAAGAATCACATCAATTTCTGCACAATAATTGTTTCATGGTTAAACTTTATCTGAGACTTTTTAACACAACGACACTTCAATTTAGAAGCGAGCACAGTGACTCGTGCAGCTGAATTTGTGTCTCTCGGTCCAGCTTTAGAGAGAGACCAAAAGCTGTGCTCCACAAATCAGGCTTTTGCATAATAATCCAGTAGTCTGGGTTCAACGAATTCCAGTTTTCAGACAGACCATTTATTCTAAATAACCTCCAGAGAGAAGCCTCTGTTTCACCTTAACCATTCTCATGTCTCTTGCGCCAATAAAAGCACATCACATGACCGAGCACCACAGAGCCAGTGTATGAACTGGCTCTTTTGGGTTTGAGCAAAGATCTTCAGCTTAACCAAAGGGCTTTGTTTCAACTGAGTCGTAAAGGTGTTAAAAATTGAGAATGAAAATGTACAATTACACAAGGATGTGGAATATCCTGAGCAATGGGCGATATTTGATCATCCGCAGTATACCTGATGAAATGTGTCCTCCTTTAATAAATGATCATTGTACAAGGCTGTGATGTGATCTCCATTATGAAGCCAATCCAGAGATGTGTGATGTATAACAGCAGCCATGGCAAAGAGATCCACATGCAAGAACAGCACTGGTTGTCTCCATCTTATTGCTGGTTTGTACCTGCTGCGGCTGCTGACACAGATCCAGTTGAAATTCTGCTTGATTAGCATCGTTCTAATCTCAAAACTCTTTCCCAATTCTGTTCATATGACAAAGATGACTGAAATAATTGAGGGAATTTAACTTGGAGTTTGGGTTGAGACTCTAATGGTAAAGTTTGCTCATTAAACTCAGTGAAGAGAGTCCACGGACATTATTCCTTCTTTTTTTTTTTCCTTGTCCTGTCCTGCTCAAAAGCCATCACATGGGAGAGTATACACTTCGCTGAGTTGGACAGTTTTACTTTCTCCAGGGGAGTAAAACACCTGGTGTGGTGTTTTCTCCTCTGGATTGGAGCATTGAATGTATGTAAATATTTATTAGTTGTGGTTCCCACGAGTCACGGACATTATTCCAAGGAGAAAGGAGATGGTATCAGACAGTGATGCAGATACTTTTTGATAAGAAGCTCAGAATTGGGAGATGAACATCTGCACCACTGCCTGAAATGCTGCAGGTGTTTATTTTCTTTGATTGGAATAATAACTCCATTGCTTCCACCATTTTTCGGCAAATATCCTGTTTGTCTTTATTTTCTACCTAATAGTATTTCGCAATGATAAAGTAGTCTCGGTTCAGACAACAACGAAAAAATCAGGGCATTAGAAGTGGCCTCTTCTACGTAAATGTTCCCACAGATATGGCCAGATATGAGTTTTTCATTATTTTCTCTGTTTTTGAGGGGTCTTGAAACATCTTTCACCAGCTGGAAACAGTGAAAGAGAACATTAAGGTGAGAGGTCGATCAAGATGGCGATCAAGATGAGTGGCTGTGGTGGAACCAAAATGAAAGCCAAAATAATGATTATTTGTGACTAGTAAAGTGTTCTGTGAAGAGACCTTGAGCTATTTGTTTAATTCACCAACTCATGCTCTATCTTCTGTGCAGGGTAGAAGAGATTCTTTTTTTCGGCCTGGAGTAACGTTCTCTTCTGAATGGTCTGCATGCAATGACACCTTCATCAAACTTAGCGTCTATGGAGAGAGCGATGGACAGAATACGGTGAGTAAATAGTTTCTCTCTGATTTGGTGTGGTTTTGTTTGTTTTTCTTGTGCTCCCATGATTCCTTAGTGGGTTCTGTTCAGAGATATGCACTGATGGACACTTCCTTGCTCTTTTTTGTCTTTTAATCAAACATTTCCCTGCAAGCAATGTTTGATTATTTCACATGCAATCTAGAGTTTTGACATTTTAACGATGATTTGTTTAACTTTTTCCTTCGAAATTGTCCTGTGTGATTGTGCATCCGTGCAAATGGATGATTATTCACAAACAAGAGGTGAAAGAAAAGATTGGGAGAAGTTCCGATGTTCAGATTGAGAGTCCGAATGAACCACATTTGATTTAGAAATGTATTTAAGAAATAATAAAATAAAAATGAAGCTTAATTTAAAAATAAATAAATAAAACCACCACCAAGATACACAATTTAAGAGATTGTTAGTCATAAATATGAGATAATGATTAGATTTCTCTGTCATTCTCTGATAATGAGAATGTTGTTACTTACGTAAGTTGCTGCACTACTAAGGACATTTTTGCAGAATGGTTTAATGAGAGTCTGTTTTTGACATTCAGACCAGATCCTTCAGGCCTAATTTGAGCTTGTTTTGCTGTAAAAGCTGTAGCTTCTCATTTTGGTATTCCTGCATGAGCGCTGCCTCTCCTGCATGAATAAGAGAGCAGGAAGAGTTGGCGGAAACACTTACTGATTGCTCTGGCGGTATCTGATCTGGCTGCAGGGCATGAAGTCTGAATGGACAGCTGAAGTGCATGTCATCCATCTCTCCTGGAGAGAGAAAAAGAAAAACACTGGGTTATTTCTGACCTTATTGGAATGTGATGCACATTCTCAGCCACTTTAATTACAGCATCAGCTAATTATTTGTTTAATAATGAGGGGACAAATTTGAGATGTTACCTCAGTTTTGCTGGAATTGTATGTTTACAAGAAGATATGCGATGTTCAATTCTAACAAGGTAATCTGGGCATACTTGCAATTTCTTGGTAGTGTTGTAAAACACTTTTAAAAACAGTGCCTTATTTTTGATATGTCAAGTTTGTTAGTGACTGAGATTCTGCTGACCCGCACTCCCTTCCCTCTGGTGGAAGTCGAACTCTGTATCCAGAGTGGGGTGTTAAGAGTAAATGAGAAGTTTACTCTTATTATTTTACTCAGTTCCAAAATGCCATTAAATGAACCAAACAAGTTAGGAACAAATTTGAAGTTTTTTTTTCACATTTAAAAAGTCCTAAATCAATTTATAAAAACGCCAAAAGTCCCATTAAACACCACACGACGCAAATTATATGAGGTGCTAAGGAGGTGGTATAATGGCTGTTGTCATCTGCAGCAAAAGTTTTGAATTGTTCTATAATCATTCCATGAAAACGGAGCAGAATCAAGCAATTTTCCAGCTGATCTCAGTCAATAAAGTCCAGCTTAGACGTCCCAAAGTTACCAGCAAAAGAACTGAGACTGCAGGATGCGGAAACACTTGAGCAGGCAGCGGATAACTCCACGCTTCAAAGCAGTGATTCCAATATCTGCGTTGGATTCTGACACTGTTTAATCCATCTATTCTGGAACTAGCTCCTTGATTCAATATTGAAATTGTTTGTTATTCTATTTAGATTTATTTATTTTTTTTCATAAAAAAAAAAACTTTATTGATGCCTTGGATTTAAAGTGTTTGCGAAAAAAAATGCCATGGAGTCATCACGTTTTGGGAAAAATAAACCTAAAGCAGGTATTTTTTAAACCTGCGTAGATAAAGAATATAGACATAGAAATATGAATGGGGCTTTGCCACTGTAGGATCAATAAAGTAGGGTTGTGAATACTCACTGCATAAGACAACGAGTAGAGATCAATTATATGAAATATTTTCTTTATTGAAAATGAGAATGATGTCAGAAATTGAACTGGGGTTCCCATGAGCATCTGCTTAATCTACCCCTTAGCCCTTCTTCTTTACATTGACTGTATATAATATTCTCAAATATGGCTCAGAGTGGGCATCACCAGCCATCCCCTTCATGAAAGTGCATCACTTCCCAGTAATCGAAAATGGGCAAAGATCCGCAAAGTTTTCTCATATTAGTTCTCAAAGATTCTCATGTTTTATTATTGCAGAAACCATTGTTTTATGTTATATTTAATTTCTCGTGTCCTTATATATGTCAGTAATCATGTAAATAAATTGCTAGTTTTACAAGAATACTGCAGCATTATTTTAAAAACTACCAGGAGTGATACAGATCCTTCAGAACCAATTTAGCTAAGGGGTAGAGCTCAGGGAAGAGCTAAGGGATAGGGAAAAGTAGAGAGAGAAATAAAACTAAATGGCCCTTGGATAAGTGGGTGGCCTAGGATTGACATATGGAAAAGCAACTTCTGCTTGAAACTCTGCTGATGCTGTTTAGTTCTATAAATCTTTCAGAAATTACAAAATTGTTGTGATATTTAGTTTAAAGCTCACTCACTGTCCTGCTTACTCACTGTCCTACTCACTGTTGCCATCTCCAAGCCACGTCTCCAGCTGTGGCACATGAAATCCATTTTAAACCCTCTTTATTTTAACCATGGAAGGCTTCTTTGTTCTCAGTAGTCTTCAGATATAGGTGAAATTCATAAAGTTCAACTTTCATTTTCTGATGTGGTTGAGCGCTCTTTTTAAGTAGCACTTGGAGGCAAACTAATGGCTGAAAGAAAAGCTACAAGTTTTCTGTTAGGAGAAAGTAATTATTTTCCGGAGCGCTGGACGACTGAACTTGTCAAAGCTGCCGCAGCTAATCAAGCGCTTCTTTATTTCCATTCATGAGCCGGCAGATAATGAAAGAGCAGTTTTATCTTCTAGTCTTCCTTGATTGTTCTGCTGCATGGAGGTGCTCATGAGTGTAAAACAGTGTTTGAATAGTCGCTGAATTTCACCAAGCACATTGAAATTGTTATTAGACTTGCAGATTAGTGCAGCGAAATAAAGCATAAAAGCAAAGGTAAATACCTTTGCCACTGAACGAGAAGTCAGGAGAATGTGCAAACTTTGGGAAAGATTGAAGGACACCAAGGAAAAGATGGAGAGAACCAACAAGGTTATGCAATCATCAACATGTGCTAAAGTACAGTTTTACCAACATAAAGACATGAGACCTGCACTGTTTACTTGCTTATTAAAGCTGTTCTTATGTGACTCTTTATGTGTAGATATTAACAATGCCTACCCATTTTTCATTTTTTTATATATTTTTGACATTTTCCATATATTTTTTTACATTTTTAAATCCTTTTTACCTTTTTAATATATTTTTTAACATACCGTTTTTTGACATTTTCCATATATTGTATGACATTTTCCCACATATTTTACATTTTTAAATCTTTCTCTAACAATTTTTTTTTATTATTTCTCATCTGTTTTGAAATATCTGTGGAAGTTGAAAGGATGAGCTTTAAATGTGGAGCAGAGGTGAACACTGGAAAATATTCACAATTACAGACAAAAACATATATATTCATATTGGTTTTCTTTAAAAAGAGTAAATGGGCAAAAATAGAGCAAAAAAGATAGATCAGCACAGTTTTGGAGCAATACCACTAGTGGTCTGGAGAGTGGTCTTAATTAATGTCTTTACTATTTCAGACATTTTTGATTGAAACATATTTTTGAGAGAGTTGATGGGCATTTTTGTCAGCATGCCCCAAAGAGACTCAGCCATTTTTGGCAGTGCCACAATGTGGTGAAAAGATTTATTGAATGCAGCTTTAAATGGACTTGATACACAGGATGTAAACAAAATGATATTTTCAGAGAGTTACATGCACTGAACATTATGTAGAAAAACATGTATTACCTTCTTCTTCTTTTCCTTTCGGCTGTTCCCAATTTAGGGGTCGCCACAGCGAATCATCCTTTTCCACCTAACTCTGTCCTCAGTATCCTCTACTCTTGCACCAACTACCTTCATGTCCTCTTTCAGCACATCCATATATCTTGTCATTGGTCTTCCTCTTGACCTCTTGCCTGGCATCTCCATCTCCAGCATCCTTCTACCAATATAACCACTATCCCTCCTCTGCACATGTCCAAACCATCTCAACCTGGTCTCTCTGACTTTGTCTCCAAAACAACCAACCAAAAACATGTATTACCTGTTACATTTAATTGTCGTTAAACATTGTTTACTTTCTATTTTCTGTCTTCCTGTTTGAAAAGAAATTTCTAATAATGTGACACTTAATGTCCAGTATTTATTATCGAAATTATCGAAAGCCAATCCAATCCAAGCCACCCACATACCAACCTACTTTGTGCAGCACTACACACCCATTTTTTGGCTGCACATGAGACCTGAAACAGGCGGGGCTCATGTCTCTATGGCCTGTGGTCATAAATCAAGCTGAGACCATGAATGCCAATGCCTTAATCGAATTAACCTCCTGACTGCCATTTTGAAATACAAATTGATCTCTTATTATGAAACACTAATACATCTCTTCAAGATTAATCAAATACATCTAGTTAAAATGTGTCTCACCCAAGATTAAATATATCTATAAAATCTGGAAAAGAGCATTATTCACTTATTAAATCCTCATTGTAAACATTTAAGTTCCAAACAGGAAAGAGAAGTCTCTGGGCTGATCCATAACTGATATTGGATATAACACCAAGCAGTCCAGATCACCTGAGCATCATGTGACTCCTTCTCTGAGGGATATCTCTCCCACATTCAAAGCTCTCTTGACCAGAAGTGGCCGAGGGAAGCAATGAATGCCATGGTGATGTTGTGTTTTGTGCACTGACCCTCACACAGGTGCTCTGCGCTGATAACAGCGGTCTGTCAATCAAAAAGAAAAGTCAACCGCTCACTACCCTCTTCATGCCCTGTCCCCCCACTCTTCCCAGGCAATGAAGATTCCCATCATTTACAGAGAACTCACTGAAAGACCTCAGAACATCTAGAGAATTAATTAATCGTGTATGAGAGAGAGGGAATGATAAAAACTTTGTGGTGTTTGTGGTAAAAGGTAATAGGTAACTATCAGGGATCCATATTGAATCCTCTGGCAATCTAAGGTTTGATTTTTGGAATTGTTTGGTTTTTGTTTTCATTTCCATTTTCTTATTTACCTTTTTGACTGGTTTGTATTGGAGGTTTATGTTTTTAGTTTAATTTTGCTGTGTATTTGGTTTTGTTTTAGAGGTTTATTGTTTTGTTTTCTTAATTTTATCCCCCAAGGTTTGTTTGTTATTTGTGTTTTTTTTGGAGGGGAGTATTTGTTTGGTTTCAGAGGTCTTTGTTTGTTTAGATTTGATTAGGCTTTCATTTTGTTTGAGTTTTGCTTCTGATGTGTTTAATGTTTTGTGGTTTGTTTGGCTTTGGTTTACTTACTTTTGTTGTTAGTTTTTCCTTTGTTTTTGGTCTTCTGTGTTGATTTTTGCTCTAGGTTATTTAATTATTTATTTTTGCTTTGGTATTGTTATGTTTCTCTATGTTTTGTCTAATGTAGACTAGATTTTTCTATTTACGTTTCGATAATTTCGGAATCTCTCTTTTAGCCCTGACTGGCCTGATGTTGGCCTAGTGTTTGCAGAGACACCACAAGGCATTCGCCAGCACACTGGACAGTTTACATATAGCTATTGCTATCAGCAAAGTTTCTATATTTCAGAACAAATTCCAACAATGTTAAAATGAACTTTGCCATATTAAAGTGTTCCATGCTGGAATCACAGTCTACGCTCATCTGGTTGTTTGGAACACAGTTGTGCTGTAAAATAGATTTTGTAGAGTTAGATTTTCCTGTTTTGTGAGGGCCTTTCGCTTTAATGCGTCTGCTCATGTCAGATGTGGTGTATGTATAGCCAATGGGTTTCCTGGGCTAAAACTGCTGAAGGACAGTAAATGTGGAGATGTGGAGGTGACGAGTGATGAACGAGGTTGTTAATTCAGAGCCAGTCTAAACACTCAGTGGTTTTGGGTCACAAAAAATATTTGGATGCGTTTGACTGGAGATGGTGGGAAATGCTGGGAGTGAGGCTCTCACTTATGGCATCTCAGAGCTGTACTGGGGGTTTGAAGGACTTTTCATGAGGGACTTTTGTTGTGCTTTTCATTAAGCAAAGCTAGTGAGTGTAATGAAGCTAGGGAAGCTAAATGGAAGAAATGGTCAAGGCTTACTTTTTCTTCTTCTTTGGAAACCAGCATTTAATATGTCTAAATGATTCAGTACAAACAAGTGAAACTTAAGGTTAGTTCATTTGTAGTAAAATGTTACATTTTTTTTTATTTTGGTATAAAATGTTGAGTTATGTTTTGAGTTATTTATTTAAAAATAAATAAATAAATAAAAAAAAATAAATATAGGTAATTTACAATTTCTTTAGTTTTCAAAGTTTCCCATCATTTCCCCCTTGTGTCAGTGGATGGATAAAGAACCCTCTTGTTTAATATAGAAATGTTTTTAACGGTGTAAAATATCCACAAATATTTAAATTACGTATTTATCAGGTTATTGATGATACAATTGGATCAGTTTTGTTTCAATCTGTTCAGACCTCAACCATCTCCCTCCCATAATCTTATTCCTGTACCCATAAAGACAGTATTTGTCCAGATCAATTCACTAATGCATTTTTCATGTGGAGATGTGATTAGGGTGTTCTCTGTTGCCCGCCCTCTCTCACCTGTGTGATTTCAGATCTTTATTAGTGGGTCAAGGGGGTGCTCAGAGACTGTTCAACTCTAATCTTATAGTCTTACTGTAATATCTTAAGAAGTCTGCTGTTCAAGGGGGGCTTTTCTGGAGCTTCCTGATTAATATTTAATATGGATGGATCCATAAAAAAAAAAAAACTTTGATCTGGTTGGGCTTGAGCCTTTAACAAGGATTATTGTAAATGCAAGTAAAAAAAATTGCATTAAATAGCAAATGTATTATTTCCTTTCACATTTTTAAAATGTGTTTAAGTATGTTTTGTTTTTATCTTGCCTTATGCCTTTTTTACTGATTTGTGTTTTGGGGTTTTGTTTGTAGTATATATATAATTTTTTACAATTTACATTTTTTTACAATTTACAAATTACATTTAAAATTTTTGTTTTTCTTTTAGAGGGTTTTTGTGTCTGATTCTGTTCTTCTGTTTTGTGACGTAGTTTTTTATGGGTTTACATCATTTGTTTCAAAGGAGGGTATGTTATTTTTATGTATGTTATGTATTTTTTTTGATAGTTTGTTTTCAATAGATTTATTTTGGTTTTACATTTTTCAGGGCCTTTGTTAATTAGTATTTATGTATTATGTTTGAATGTCATAAAGTTAGGATGTAAGATGGTTGTGGTTGCGTTGGTGTCAGTCAAGCCAGGGCATGTAAAGGAATGACACATACATACACACTACACCCCCCCACACACACACACTGCCCTCCCTCTCTCTCACTGTGTCTCGGCGTTTAAGCTGCAGTGATGTGAGTCTGATCCAGGGCTGATTTGCTGTGTGTGGATTTCCTTCGGTGCTCGTACAGTTAGTGGACATTAAGAGGCTTAACATTAGTGTACTGAAAGCTGGTAGGTAGGTAGCAGGCATCTATCCATTGCATCACTTATTTCGACAGCAAAACAAACAGTACAGCACTTCCTGTTTGGTTGAGAGATGTTGAAGCTGTTGCTCGGTTGATTTCATGACTTCTTCTGAAGTGTGTGTTTAGTTGAAAGGACTATGGACTTATGATCTACATTCGCTCCATTTGGTTTTAGTTCATCTTTTGTTTTTTGGTCATTACCAATCATCTTCAGCTAACCGTGGGAGTTCCATAATTAGGAATGGAATATCAATACACATATCAATATGCACAGTTGTTGTTTATCCATACTGAATCGTGTTGTTGCATTTGTACATTGTACATGTCTCATTGGTGCTTTTAAACTCTTTGTTTTATTTTTCTAGTTATTACAAAGAGATTGTATCTTTAACAAAGCCTTTAAAACTCTTCTGTAAAGCTCTCCTCCAGCCCGTGGATTGAGCAGATTAACATTAAGCAAGCATTCTTTAGACTCTGCAATGGATGGCTAGTGATTATTGTGTGACCTCTTGCTCCTAGATTGCAGACTGAGGTCAGTGTGTTTGAATCACAAAGAAACAGAGGGGGATTAGGATGAGTTCATTCATAATAAATAACTATTAAAGGAGGTGAAGTACTCCATTCCAGAACGCAGAGGTCTGGGTTGTGGTTTTATAACAGACTCAAAGTGCACGACTTTTAACGGTCAGACTCTTGAATAAGCAGCTTAAATTGGTCAAGCCCCACCCACACTGAGTATAACGGTCTGCTTGATTGACAGATCAGCTGGACAATCTTGGCTTGAGCTATTTCTAATTTGTCTTACTTTTAATATCAAGAGCATGTTTAGTAAATATATGCAGAACTCAAAGTGACTTGAGTTCTGAAATGGATTTGTTTTGTTTTTGTGTCTGAGGATCAAGGGTTTGACACCATGTTAATAATGTTTAAAGGTGAGGTTTGGGTGCCCACAGGAAACAGTTGGGCAGTTATTAATATGCATCCCCAGTCCATTTCTCATTAAATGATCTGTGAACATGGCAGCTGTCATGTAAAGCAGGAGCGGCTTTAATTTAGCCGCGCTGCAAAAGCAATGATTCAAGGTCATCGTCATTCAGGAGGCAGTAGATGTTTTGATATCTGAGCGCTGGGTATGTTTATGCTGTAATTAGTCCATTCATTTTCAGCCATCTGACCTGTGTGGAGTCGTGGAGTAGATCATCGGTCAAATGTACAGACAGACGCCATGTGATCGAGTCAGCCTTTGATATGAGCATCCGCTCTTTCATGGTTTACTTCAGAGCATATATATTTATATATATATATATGCTTGGTTGCATCCTACATTTTCATAGGGACTTCGTGCTGGAAACCATTTTCTCCACAATTTTGTCAAAAAACTCGCTTTGATCAGACACCAACAGTATAAGCCACTCTATATCCATGATTTTCTTCTATGTGTTCTTTGATTTCTTCTCTGTCGTCGTCTTCTTTCCTGTTTCACCCTGTGGCGCGGAGTGCATCTGTTGTACCGCAAACGCCGGGAATCTCGATTTGCAACGGTGTGTAGAGCCCTATGTCTGTGACATAAAAAGCACATGGAATCGTGGATGCTCTTTTCATGAGTTGCATTGTAAAGCAATAACGTTGCTGTCTCAACACAACATGAGGCGATAAAACAAAACAAGTTATAATTGCATTTAGCCATTATTTCCTCATTTTGGCTCATGTCTGTTGCTAAACCGTGGCTCTTTGTCTGAGAAAAACATTGCTGTGTTAGTGGATTACCTTAAGCTTGTGAAACTATAATTCCTCACATTGGTGAGAAAACACTCAGATACCAGATGCAGTCACATCGTGTGTGCGTGTACCTGTGTCGACTCACTGACCCTGTCACTGTTTAACCCATCGGTGTCTGGAAATCTGTCTCTCTTTCTCTATCTCTGTCCCTCTTCCTCTAGCTCTGTGCGTGTTATCTCTCTCTCTCTCTCTGTTTCTCTTTCTCACTCTTTCTTTTTCTGTCTCTGTCTGTACCTCTCTCTCTTCCTCTCTTACTTTTGTCCCTGCCTTTAGTTTGTTTGTTTTTTATATATATATATATATATATTCATTTAATATTCATTCACACAATCTCTAATAGTTGCTCTTTTTTCTTTTTGTCTTTCTGTCTCTTTTCTCCCTCAATGTCTCAAAATATTTACCTTTCTCTCTTTTTGTAATTCTCTGTCATTTCTCTCTCTCTCTCTCTCTCTCTCTCTCTCTCTCTCTCTCCGCGTCTCTGCAGTGGTTGATCCTCTCGCTCAGTCTGCTACACTCTGTTTGTGGAGTGGGTGTATGTCTGAGAGAGAGTGTGTTCGTTCGCCCTGAGCTGCTATGCTGAGAAGGGAGCCCTCGTATCCCACCTCAGTCTGCTCTTGCACAGATGGATAGTCTCTTGGCCGCCCTGTGAGGAGACGCTTGTTCCCCGCGACCGTACTCTTCCTCTGTGGAGCCGTTAACAAGTGAGTCTGCTTCCAGGAATTCTGTCACTCTGCACTTGAGTGTGTGTCTGTTCATGCGAAGAGGGACTCGAGTGTGTTCTCCAGGGATAGAAATACTCAAGGACCACCAGATTGGCACCAGTTTGGATCTCAAGGGGGGTTGTTTGCTTTTGGGGATATGGAGTGTGAGACCCATCATTTCACCCGTGGTTGTTTTTCATTGGGTTTTGAAAGTAAACAAACATGTTGTTGTTTAAGTGCTTTAGAGTTGGAGATGTATTGCGTTAATGCTCTTTAAACTCGTCTCAAACTGATTTGCTTTGATCATGGAATAGCTCATAAATGAAGGGAAAGCATTAACAGTTGACTTCAATGCACAATTTTCTATTAACAAAAGTCAGCAGCTTTAAAAAAAAACTTTTTTTAACGGGTTCATGTATTATTTGGTTTAGTATTGTCAACACATCAAAATAATTCTTGTTAATCCAAGGTCATGCATTTTTTTTGGAGGGTTTAAAAAAATTCAAAACAAAATCGTACGACCTAGTTAGTGCTTAGGAAAGATAACATTAAGCATCAGTATTTGGTGAACACGTTTTAGTTTTTAGTCATGAACAGCTTTCACGGCATAGGTTTTTCTCATCGCTGTGTTGTCACTTCAGACCACTTGTGTTGCAAAAAGGAAAACAGCACAGATTTGTGTGATTCTTTGTGATCTTTCTGTGGATCATGTTTTTGGAGGAAAGCAGGTGGAATTTGTGATGCTCTCTTTTTCCGCCAGAACTTTATCTTCTGTATTTACTATAAAAGTTAACTTTAGTCATTGTTAGTGAATTTGTGATGAAAACGGCCAGCTTTCAGCATTATTTTGGACACTAAAGGTCATCATTAGAGCTCGAGCACTGAAGGTGCATAGAACCCTATTGTAATTGGATTTTTAGGGTCTAAGCATGCTCAAAAAATTATACACCGTTTTGCATACACCTCAAAACTGGTGAAATTTAAACTGGTTGGGGTTTGAAAATGTAAAATATAGAGCCACCTAACACGGCACATCTGCCACCAAAAGTCAATATTTTTAGATAAACAGGAAGTTGTTATAACTCAATCATTCAATGTTTGATCAGGATGAAACTCACCAAGTGTGTTAAATCTATGCCTGAATAAATTGATATAGCCTTCAAGCCTTTTGCCCTTTACACAGTATGAAGTCAATGAGTCCAAGTGCATTGCTCGATCTTTCAGTGAGGTTTGACAAAGTTGTTCATCACATGTTTGTTCATCACTTCACTAGAACCCATTTATTTCATGTAGTCTTAATCTGACATTGGCTCGCCACTTGTGGTTTGTACAACAATCATTTTTACCATGATGTCATTTCTGTGGTGTGAGGTGGAATTATTTTTGTGACTTAAAGGACCGTTGAGAATAATGGAAAAACAATCAAGAAACCTACAGACGACCGTAGGAACACTTGCTTTCTCACAAAGGTGGAAAGTACAGCAGCTTTGAGATTAATCGGTAGATAAGAAATGTTGCTCACCTGAACTAAAACCTAGCAAACACTAATACGTGCTAATACGTTCAAACGTTCTGCATCCATGCATCCATTCACTTTCTTCATCTTTGTTTAGTGGAATTATGTCAGGATGACAAGGTAGTTGCTAATATCTACTAGAGCTAGATTCAACTAATTCTTTCTTTTCACAAGGAAATGATCTCAAAACAATGTTGTGATCTGGAATCGGTAACACTTCATATGTGTTTAGCTCACCACCTACTACCCAATAGGACCTAAACAACTTAGCAACTCTTAGAGCATTTTTTGGCAACTGAAATCGATGTTAACACAGGCGTTCAGAATGGAAGCAGTCATCAATCTTTCCTCGTTCAGATTCAGATATGTGCTCCACACGTATCATCATCATCCGGAATTTGTCAGATTTGTACTTTGGAATATATAGTATATATTGTTATGGTTAAGGAAATATGATTTATCTCCTTAAATTTAACATTAAAAGATGTGAAAAGTCATAAGCGGATCAGATAACACTCCAAAATAAATTGCTGGATTAACCCATTCCTTTCCCTGTTTCCCATCAGACTAAAAACCGTGATGTTGTTCTTGGAACTAGAATCTCAGAACTCATAACTTAATATCATATAAAAAACATCCATTTTCTCAATTTTTTTCCAGTAGTGATGGTCCTCCCAATTCTCCATTGAAAACAAATACAATTTTCGTACAGGCCAATCATATGGTTTTCAAATTAGTCTTTGGTAATGTGTACTTTCAATTTCTGGTTTTATGATATGTTGAAAATCGAAGTTTATCAATGAATGAATAAACTTGTCTTGTCCTTAACTTTAGTTTTGGAACTGAAGCGTGTTCTAAAGACATGGACCGATATATTAGGTGTTTTTATTATTACTTTTGATTCCTAAGATGAAATGCCTTTGAGTGCTTTGGCGGAGTCTGTTGGGATCAGCGGCTTTGTTGAAACAGTAGAAGTCTGGCTTGAGTTCATTTGACAGCTTGCTAGCTAATAGCATGAGTGCGCTTGTCGTGCATTCGTGCTTCCTCTGCTGATGATGTGAGGCCAATCAGACAGTCATTTATTTATTTAAAGAGAAAGAGGGCATTGATCATAACTCATTCTAGCTCTCAGGAACCATATGTACCCTATCAGGAAACTTGTTGTCTGGGTTTCTGTTTGCCTTATTAAGATTTTGGTAAGTGCTTCGGCAAAACTTTATGATTATTCAGAGATTGGTTCACATCCAATGCTAATTGTCTACTAAGTCAGCAAAGGATTTTGGGGCATGTCTGGCATTTGTCTGGAAAATCTGGCACAGGTATGTGGGACAGGCGTTCTCCAAGTCCTTCAGAACTTGTATAATTTTCAATGCAGCACACAAGACATGGTCATATGTAGTTTGGTGTATAACCTTGAGTGAATCTCAGTTAGGATCCATTTGTGGTCTGGAATCCAGGCATGTAGCATAATTAATTGTGGTGCTTGGAACATGCAAAAGCTGGTTTTCTAGCCAGAGTTGGGTCAGATACAATCTGGGTAGGCATGCATGCTGTTCATTTTAAGAGAATCCCAAACATAGAACCAAACAACAAGACAAATGTGTGACTTCTTGATGAATTTTAAGTAAAGAAATGTTGAAAAAACTTATTAAAGACATCATTATTTGTTACTAATTATGTTCTTGGTGTTTGTTTTGAAAGTATTTTCATAGAATGGTTATGTCTGATTACAACATGCACTCTTTTTGGGGGGAATGGGAAATATTTCAGGGCCAGGTTTGGCATGGATTTGGGGTTCATTTGGAACTAAGATATGGGATGTTGGCCTACCATGGTCAGAATTTTGCAGAGGTGTATTGTTTTTAATGAGTCACTCAGTATGGACAGACATTTTCAATGACAAAGATCTTTCCTGTGATGTTTTGGCCCATGTGCGGCCGTTTGAAATGACCAAATGTATAGTTTTTAGACGCTCATGAACATAAATGAATGTGTGTGACTAATTGTTCCATTGTAATGTTTTTAAAGAAACATTACAATAGCAAACATCGCGTTAACATCGCACAACTCTAATGTATAGTACATGAATGTTTGCTGGTTTAAATGTATCAATCTTTTAAAGGCTTTCTTCCCTAAGCATAAATATTACATTTTAATACAACTTTTGCTTTCAAAACTCTTCAGAAGGTAATCCTATTTAGTATGTTTTTGATGTTGAATTGATTTGCAAAGTTCACACTTGTTTTACACTTGTTTCAACTCTTGTTTCAAAAGAGCTGTGCAAATATTTTACCAACTGTAATGCAAAATAAAACATGTAAACTTTCTAAACACAATTCATCCAAAAATAAAAGTTAATTGTTTACCTGCGATCTACATATTGTAATCATGTCGTTAATTCTTTCGGCCACTTTGAAATCTGAACCTGGGCATTTTTTGTGTCAGTGCCTTATCTATCTTTTAAAAAAATAAGACAAGAACAAATAAATAATGATAGTTTTTTGTTGTTCTGCCCCGTCTGTAAGCAGTATCCAGTTGAGACACTGAATGGAGAGTTGAATTCTATTGATTCCATGTACAGAAAGTGTCCTGGCGTGATGATGTCATTGCAATGGCATACTGATCGATTTTTCCCTGCATGAAGCTTTGCTGTCTCAAAAGTGTCTGTTTTTCTTTGTGACCAACCAGATCCTAGATGTTCCTATGCTGCTTCTGATGCAGAATGTCATTAGCGAATCTAAGGCAAACACAAGTGTCTCTACAAACCCGTCACATCTCCTGAATCGTGCACTCTTGTTATCTTCTTCACTTTTGTTTGTCTGTGCACAGATACCTTAAACCCTGTCCTTGAAAACAATTGCAAAAAAGCTTTATTGTGTGATATCTGCTTTTGTGTGATTTCTGATATTTATGTTTATAATTCATGCTGAAGGTTTAAAAATTGCCCTGCTCTGTTATTGCTGTGACAAATCAACTTTCAATCTCTAGTTCCCACAAACCTAGCTCTGAAACATCTAATACTTCAGTGTACAATCACAATCTTGTGTCATTATCTTGCTCTGAAACTTGTGAGGGCTGAGGAAGGAAGTCTTAGCGCAGGAGGGGTCAGTGACGAGGATGGCCTTTAAAAACTGAAATTTCCTCCACAAGCAGTTTGGAAAAAACACACAGAAAAATGCTGCTGAATGTGACTCACTAGACAGTGTGTCTGGGGCCTCAGAAGTCGCCTCCAGTGCTGCAGCACGGAAGGAAAGAAAGAAAAGAGAAGGAAAGACTACCGTAAGATGAAACTCATTACGCTGCAGGTGCATTGTTTGCAAGATTTCACAGAAATGCAAGTGTGTATGCAGAAAAATATGGGGAAATCTGGAAATCTAAATGAGATCTAATTGAAAGGGTATTAAACATCCAAAGCTCAATATGCACGCAGTACAGAATTAATTCAATTAGTTCATGATCCAATCTGCAAATGTACAATCAATACAATCTAGATGTAGAATTAAAATTAATTTAAAAAGGTCTGTTAAATTAATATATAATTAATATAAATTGTAAAATATAAATATATATGTTTGATCGCAATGAAATCAGTGTTGCTGCTAACCTTTCTTCTTCTAACCTGTGGGTGATGTCAGCCCAGACCTTGGTCATTAAAAATAAATGCACTCACTTGTTTTGGAGCTGGGGTTGGATCAGTTGGTGCAGAGCTACCTTAGAACCCTCCTGCATTTGTGAAGTAGTCTGCAGTGTAATGATCTGAGCAAACATACACTTGTTCCATGCACTTTGCATGTACTAAGTTATGCACTTCTTTACACCAAAAAGTGTCACACCACACGGAGTTCTGAAGCTGTGGCTCGTCATGAGATAAATGACAGGCTTGAGAACTGTAATAAGTGACAGGATCTGATGTGACACTTCAGGCATTTTCAAATGTGATTGCATTGGGAGAGCATTGTCGACATTCGTTCATTTACAAGATGGGTGTTCTTTAATATAGGGTGCCTGTGTAAACAAACCAATAAGGCACATTTCAATTAAAACCAAAATATGTCCCCTTTATTGAGCGTAATATAATGTCTTTTCTTAGAAGAAACAGGCATTTTGGCTTGCACTACGCACAACAAAACAATGAAACCACGACCCCAGCTCAACTTTGCACACTCATTAGGGATGCCTTTGTAGATAGGGGATGGAATCATTCTCAGACACAGCCAAAGTAGAGGGAAAAAGATACCCAAGTCATATGAGTCAGCAAAAATTTGAATGTTTTAAAAATTGCTTGACAATTTTACCAAATAGTGTTGGTGAAAGATGTTCTTAGTTGAGATCAGAGTGTACAGAAAGATGGCAGTGCACCTTTTGAAATGTGCACTTATAAAAGTAAAGAAATATGACCTAATCTTGCAGAAACAGGATTAACCTTTACCATATTTTTACAATACATTTCTGAGATTAAAGCATCACTTTAAGAGTGATCAATTGTATTGATCCACGGGACATGTGTTCAGAAGAGCAAGATGTCTGCGAGCTACATGAAAATCAATAGATTCAGATTGTTTCATAGAGGGGCAACCCTTCCTGATTAGTTTATAAATTGCCAAATGCATGATTGTTTGTTTGCGTAGGGTCGGGGAGTAGACAGGGGATAGATTTAGCTTAATCTGACTAATACGGTGAAAGTATTGAACCGAGATATGCAAAATGCTCATTTGAATTTCAAAAACATCCATGCTTGATGCTGTAATTAAAATGCTTATTACGGTGTCTTTTAGACTGATAGATTTCACGATCTAAGGCACATTAGATTAATTGCTGTATAAACTAGCCACTTCTCCAATGTTTGCAATTGAAGTTTAGTCAATTACATGCAAATGAGAATCAAGTTAAATCAAGTTTTTTAATATTGAACAAAAACACCATTGATGTTTCTCTTTCTGATAACAATTGTGCTGCATGGACAGAATTTTCTCAGTGCTCGACTGATCTCTCACACTATCAACACACGCGGCTCAGCGTGTTTTCTTGGTGAATGATGCCTAAGATGCTGTTTGTTTGCATCACATTTCTTTTACAGTCATATACACACGGACTGTAAAGCTCTGCTGTTGTACAGTTTGTGGTGGATTCAACAATTTTCAGTCCTTCCAAGTCTTTGTTGAAGCTCTGATTCCGCCTGTAACCTTTTCAGCGCATGCAAGGCATCAATAAATCACTAGGCGCTGTGTTTTAACCTAACAAACAGTGCCTATGACCTTCCTGTGTACAGATGATGAGGCCAGTTGCTTCTCGTAAGTAAACACTTGCCTCCAGTTACATCACAACAGTCTCAGCCTAAAACCATGCCCATGTTTCATCATGTAAAGAACTATAGAGGTCCTTTATTCCCTGGCTGTTGCCACGTGTACCAATTACTGGAACTTTCACGGTTGTTGCTTCTTGTGTTGGCTTTTAAAGTAAGGATTAGATCGTTTAAATTGAAATTCCTTTTGATCAATATGTAAAAATGAAGTAACTTTTTGTCAAACTTTTTTTGTCTTATTTGCTCTGAATTTTTTTACATTTCATGCTTGTGTGATCACAAATAAATGTTAACACCCAAAAGATGTTGCAGATCCTGCTGCAGCACTCCGTAGATGCTTGTGTGAAAACACAATGAATTTAAAAGTAATTGCTTAACGTATAGTTAATAAAAATGGCCGCTGTAACTGAAACTTCATGTTAAAACTCATAGTGACATTACGTGTGACTAATCTATAAAGAGATTTGTCGCCTGAGATTTCATATTATATATAAGATCCATTAGCTGTTGCAGTTAATGCCTCATCTTGACTTTTGGAGTTTAAAATGTTCAAGAATTGTCCCTCACTATCCTGCTGACTCCACTGTTCTGGCGCTGGTGTTGGCCACAGGATGTAGCTGCAGTTGGATGCTATTGTGAAAAATATATATATATGAGTAACCTATAACGGTTTAGATATTACTTCTAAGTAATTATGGAATTATGCGCACAGATATAACCAGATTTATCGGGTCTTATCTTTTATAATGATGAAGAGACTTGAAATATTTGCTGTTATTGGAAGCCAGTGGAGAGAGATGACAAGAGGAGTGACTTGAGCTTGTCTAGGTTCCATGAAGGTCAGTCGAGCTGCTGAGTTCTGTATCATTTGAAGGGGTCCGACTGCACAGGAAGGAAGTCTAGTGAGAAGAGTATTGCAGTAGTCGAGTCTTGATCTGTCAAGTGCTTGGAGTAGAAGTTGAGTTGAATGCTCTGTAAGGAGGTGTCTGATCTTTTTGATGTTAAACAGAGTAAATCCACACGATCAAGCGGTTTTAGCGATGTGCTCCTTGAATGTTAAAGGGAGGGAGAACTTGTTGAGGACATAATTGTATGGTGAAATCATGCCGGACAGTGTGGTTAGCCAAGATAACCAGCAAATCCTTGTTGAGATGTAAGTGATGTTGATCCATATTGAAATGTCATTCTGACAGTCTGACAGAGTTGGAACAGTAGAGACATCAATTTGGAATAAAAGGTGGAGTTGAGTGTCATCGGCAGAACAATGTTAGGAGGAACCATGTCTGTGGATGATGGAACCCAGTGAGATGGTGCAGTTTAAGAAGCGCAAAGGACCAAAAACGGAACCCTGTGGAACTCCTGTGAGCAGCTGCTGTGACTTGGACACCTTGTGTCGACTCTGAATTCTTCATAATATATATTTTTGTTTGTATCATTCTTTAGAATTAGCATCTAATAAAAGAAACCACATGAGTGCAAACTACCTATTAATATTGAACATGTGTATGTTGTTTGATTGAAAAATTACTAAACTTTACACAGAGTGTTACACAGGTTACTTGTGCTTTTGTCTGGGACAAATGTTCTTTTTTTTCTTATGAATTTATTCCATTTAGGGGAAAATTATCCCAAATAAGTTTAAAGTCAGCATCGGTTTCACGTCATTTGCCCAGAAAATTCAGTGTGGGACTGAACGGATGAAATGTAGCAGGGTAATTAATTTTTTAAGAAACGCAGAGGGGTTTGTCTTTTGCAATTACTAATTAAAGCAGCGCTGCATGGCCTTGCTATGACCGTCTCTCTCTTAGCAGAACTAAATCATAGAAATAACACATCCAGGCTGTAATCACCACTTTATTAGGTTGCTTGACAAAAAATCTCCTGATAGAGCCTAGGAATCATCTGTCTCTGTAGCAACCAACAGTACAATGCCAACTAGCCAGAATGCATCAGAAAGTGTAAAGATAATAACAATACAGCAGCAGTTTAGAAAATAACACCACTTTAGAAAATAAGCCACGGACTTGAGTTCTCTAGAATTCAGTGGGGTACCCTGAGAGGGGCCTCTGAACACTTAACAAAATCTGAAAAATACTTTTTTTAACTTGGATGATTTTTCTGCATCAATCTGAAAAAAAAAGACTCAGCAATCAGTGTACATTACACTGTATAGCTTCACTTAACCACAAGAAAGAAGCTTCTGTCTGGAATTTTAGTGCCATACTTGCCCAACAGAAGGTAATCAGCCAATTCAATCTTCTCCAGGCTATGTTACTGGGAACAATGAATGTGAAAGTTCTGGTGAGAGATTTATTGCTTTACTGTGATGCAACCACTGCTCATTTTCTGAACGCAGACTTCTGGTGAGGGTTGTATGGTTGGTAGAGCTTTTAAAGGCTTTTCTGCCAATTGGAAGCCAACGAAGAAAGGAGTGATGTGGGGCTTTTCCGGGTTTCATAAATACTAGTTGAGCCACTGAGTTCTGGATTACTTGTAGAGGTCTGACTGCACAAGAAGGCAGTCCAGCTAGAAGAGCATTAGTCCAGTCTAGAAGTTGAAGGCTCTGTTGGGAGGTGTGTGATCTTTCTGAAACCTGCGCTCTTTGAATGTTAGTCGCTAATATAAGATCATTACAAGATTCCGGATTCATGAAGTCATGCTGGACTGTGAGATTGGCAGGAATGAGCCGTAGATTATATAATTCAGGCAGTTTGTTGAGTCATCAGGATAAATGGACAGATGGAGTTGAGTGTGATCAGTAAGAGAAACCATGTCTGTAGAGGATGGGCCTCAGGGAAGAGGTGTCTACATTGTCATGGCTGAGTTGCGTGATGAACAGACATGGTTGAGCTGATAAACATAGATTTAATAAACGTAAACATTTGCATTTACATTTATGTATTTAGCAGACGCTTTTATCCAATGCGACTTACATTGGAAGAAAAGAGCATATAGAATAGAGAACGGCAAACAAGTGCAGTCAGATTACAATAATACAATAGTTAGCAGTTATAGTAAAAATTTAAACAACCTTATGTTATATTTTCAAATGCTAGGTGGATGTTTGAAAGATCCTAAAAAGTGCAACAAGATCTCTGTAAAGCAAAATATTGGATTATGTTTTGGTCTAAAAACTTCAAGAAAATAGAGTGATGGGGGGGGGGCAGTAGAAATGGTTGTCGAGCATCAACATCCCAGTTGTTCATAAAAAATGCTATATCAATATATTTTTTTAATATATCATATACGTAAATACTTCCCTAAGTGTATGAACAAAGCCATACGTTGCTGTGATTTTTATCTAGGGAAGAGGAGCACAGAGTAATTCGGCTTGAGTAATTCTTCTATGTTGATTTATTTCCAATTTTAATTGCATATTGTTATTCAGAAAAAGCAGCTGAAATGGCTTCATGACACAGTTTAGTTTCTTTCGTATTAAAGTTGATGAACACTGGCTCTCAGGCATTCTCCACCACACAGTTGTTTATTTCCTGACCAGATTCTTTCCTCTTTCCTCCTCAGAGCCACTTCCTGGGCAGCAGCTGCTTCTCATTGGTCAATCTCCTCCAGTCCAGAGACCAGCAGCTTTCTCTCTGCCTGAGGTGAGTTGCATGATGGGAGGTGTTTTTGTTTTTATTTCACGCTGGGCAGAGCAGTGCTGTGTTTGGTGTGTGAGTGAGGATCTCTCTGGAGGGAGATGATGTCAGACTCACAACTGATCAAACATGACTGAGTCTCGGGCAGAAAACTCACCATCTGCTGCTGGATCGGGCACATCTTTAGAGGCCTCACAGCTCGATCTCACCAGCCAATCACTGAACAGCTTGAGATTTTTGAATCAATGCCATGGTTGGAAGCATGATAAGAATTTAATAGTTAATTTGGGAAATTCACTTGTCAAAAAAATGGTATACTTGGTAAATAAAGACCAAGTCTGCTCTTTCTTTTGCATTTGTTTAATTGTTTTTGCTGGCTTTGTGTAGCACAAGAATGGCAAAAATATTTGCTTATCTAATTTTAGACTTGGTAATGCTAAGCAGCAACAGGCAAGAGTTTGTCACTCGGTTGTCTCAGATAAGTGCCAGTCAAGACTCAGGTTGGTTTGCAAAAATATCAGAAATGTATCTAGTTGAGGAGCACTTATTTGGTATTCTCTGATTTATATTTGAGACAAAATTGCAATTACATTTGTTTGATTATTTTAAAGTATATATCAAAGATTTTACAACCAACACTTATGGTTAATTATTAATTACATGCATAATAATCTAGCTGTTGTGCTACTCAAATTTTCTGTGTTCCTAATCTTTTGAAAGAGCATGAAGGCCTCTAAACACTGATGTGAATTTACAGCTCAAAGTGTCGTGCCCCTACCGAAAACCATGAGCGCCACATTTTCAAAGCGACTATGTACTGGAAACAGGAAAGAAAGAGCGATGATTTATCCAAATGTGTGCTTGTTTGAAGGACTCTCTGAGCACGTAGACGCACTCCTCAGCTTTGCAGCGCTGTGTTTCAGGAAGTCGTGCCTGTCCTCCTTCCGTCCCCTCACAGGTCACCTTTCCATTTGACCCTTATCTCTTCGCTTCTCTGTCTTTTTTTCTCTCTCGATCATGACACATTCAGTTATTTATAGATCTTCATCTGAGCACTCTGAGATGCAATAAACAGCCCCATCTCTCAGTCTTCACCTCCATCACTTTACAGTCTGGCTATTGATCCAGAGGCTGTTTATGGAGCGCTGGAGTCCTCTGGATGCTGCATGCTACAGTAAATGACTTTTCTCCTGCTCTAAATTAAGGTTTAAACTTATATGAGATAGGAGTGGCTGAGTAAAACAATAGGACTTTAAGACTTTCTATAGAAGTCAATGGCTTGTGGTGTTCAGAATTGTTTGTAGTATATTGCAACAATTTTATATTGTTGCAGATGCAACAAACAAGTTTAAGGATTTACATTTTTTACATTTTCAGAGATGCTGTTCAGCGCTAGTTTTAAACAATTTATGTATATTTTAGAAAGTACAGAGAAATATGTGATGTTTATGACCAACTTTAACAGTATGTTCAACAAAGACAACATTTTTGCAAACTAAGCCAATCCCTTTTGCAAAGGACAACTCACAAAAAGAAACTTGATCTTACACAGAGTATTAATTAAAGGTATTTTAACATTTTTTGTAAATGCTTTCAGGTTGATTTTCTAACTAACACAGTTTCTTCCAAGGCAGCATTTTTTGCTATGGGTTAATTACTTTTTTTAGAGTTGTTGGGGTCATAACTATGTGCCTGCTCCTGGCTCTTATTGCCTATATCATAGCAATAGTCTTTAAGAAATCAAGCTACATCTGACTACAATCATGTTTCAGTTATTTTCATTGATTGAAACGTAAAATCTGAGAAAAAAAGACAGTGAAAAAAATAGTTTGACACCTGTTCTCTACTCATTTTTCCCCGTAGCTTCATCTGCTGTCTTGATGCAACTGAATTGTGTGCAAATCCTGCCTGACTACATATGTGGAAAAATATTGTCGAGATTTTTTGATCAAGGGTCACTAGAACACAAGAGCACCAATCATCTAATACCCAGTCATTTCCCAGCAAACCTGATGGCAATCACAGGCCATTCCTCTTTTTTATATACTCACATCTCACAACCCTCCAGCATCTTATCTATGATTCACCTCATCACCAATAGAAGTCTCCATATCTACTAGATCTCCTAGTACTGATCGTATTCACACCTCCAGCGATCATGAAACCATTTTTCCTGCTCCAATGGATTATTTACCAGCTGCAACTCATCTACCATCTGCTGTCATCTCCTGTGATCTTCTCTACTCTCTTCACTCTATCCTTTCCCAGTGTTCCTTTTGTTCTGATTGAAGGCTCTGGTCTTGCATCTGCTGCTGCTTGGGTGGGACAATAACTTGATTACATGTGTAGCATTTTTTGTACTAAAGGAATGTTATTATTTCTTTCGTTCTCGTTCATTTCAGTCAAACCCCGTCCCTCCTGTCATTTACAGCAGGCAATTTTACCGAGTTTTGGTTCTGAAATGTGAGCAAAAGACTTTTTGACCTTTTTAGCATTTCTACCTGTTGTTGGGGACGGCTACAACCACAATATGAGCTTTTTGAATCTCATAACAGGGGCACTTTAAATGCACAACTCTTACCTTTGGTCTGACTCAACAGGCTATTTTTAACACGGGAAACTGCCGTTGGCTTGACATTTGCACTAGCTGAAGACTCTCTCTTTCTCTCGCTCTCTTTCTTTCACTCTTTTTCTCTCGCTCAGGCTTAGAGAATTTTTTTTACATGCTCAAGCACCTTTCAAATGTGATGTTTTTTCGTGGGTTATCTGCAACATGGTTATTCTTCAGCTGTTTGTGCTGATGCTCCATGTTTATAGTTTTCTTAGCTGAAGAAAATTATGGCCACTTTTTTCCAAGACTTTGAAATTTGAGTCTGCACTGAAAACTCCAAAAAAACATGCCTCAGGTTTTATTCAGAATCTTTCATGGATGTTTGTGTAATCCTGTATTCCTTTTTCATGAGCTCAAAATGGCTCAATGTTCCTAGCACCGCCCACTAACCAATCAGATTAATTGCTAGTACAGCTCATCTCTATGCAGAGCGGGTGTGCTGCCTGACCTGGAAAGAACAATGAAGAACAATGCAGAAAAAGTTTGTTTTCTGTTGATCAGTATTAAATATGCATTAATTCATTTTTGAAGCGCTGTTCAGTCTTTGCTGAATTTTGACAGACAGGTGAGGGTTGGTCAGCATGGGACATGGCAAAAGCTTGACTGTGGGAGGTAAGGGGTATGCGGTGCGTTATGCAGAGGCAGGTGATTCAGTGATCATTTTTTTATGATAAATATTATATAAAAGTCTACTCATCTATGTCTGGTCTTTGTTTAGAATCAACTTAGAGAGGCATTAGAGAGCCACATACACCTACTCAAACTGAACATCTGTTGCAGAATTGTTTTTATTCTGTGGAGCCGAATGTATTTATATAGTGCTTTTATGCAGATTTGTGAACATAAGTGTGAAAACTCATCTTTTTAAAGCCGTTTGTGCTGAGATGTTTAGACTGTTTCTCAGTGAAGCATGCTCTGAGCTGATGGAACCGAGCTGTGAAAATGTGACAAACTGTGAAAAGAAAGGGGCAAGGTGTTTTCCTCATAGGGGAAGATGACAACGGTGATGTGGCAATATCCTCTCGACTTGTACGCTTTTTAAAAAGGTGGGGGTCAATTAACAGATCATTTTAACGGCTGATATTGAAAAGTTTGCTACATAGTCATAAAACCTCACATAAAGCCGTTTTATTTTGTTCTTATGCTATGCTTCTGCTGTAGATGTACCAAACAAACAGGAAAGAAAATAAGGATGAGGTTAGGCTTCATTTATAATCATCCGTATTATAAAGACATCAGTAGCAAGGAGTAATGTAATTTTAACATGTATTGATTTATTTTTTTAACTTCTAGCTGTCATCGTCACTTAATGTCTTGAAAAACTGTGTAGTTTCCATTTCTACACCTCTATGATGTAACAGTGCAGAAATAAATGACTGACAGAGCTGTACTTGGTGAATCATTTGCTGTGACCACTTTTGCTAATGCAGTTTTCCTAGAAAACCATATTATAGTTTATTGTTTTGGTGAAGCCATGTAGATAACTGTATCTACAATTAAAGTTTCATGCCCTGCAGCTGCCTTCATTACGCTTCAATTAAGAGCCCTTGAAGAGAAATCTCTTGAGGAGTGACCTTTACATGTGCTCAGCATCATCCCTCCCACAGAGACAGAACTGCTCACCATTGGCCCAAATCTGGAAAATAAGCTCAAATGAAGCACTAAAGCAAGAGTATGGTTCACAGTCACTGAGAGTTGTCGCCTGCCGTCTGTTCAAAAAGGCCTGGAAGCTCTCCAAAGCCAGCATCTGTTCCCTTGATCCCTCAGTTCTGAGCTCAATAATTGAGACACCATCCAAACTCACATACTGCTGAGTCATGAGGGAAGAGATGGCTCTCTCTCTCTCTCTCTCTCTCTCTCTCATTCGTCCTCCTCGGTTGTGTTAGCATCACTCATTCAGACAATCAGAAAGCTGGTCGGCTATTTTAAGCCTCGTCCGGCTCACTATGTAGGTCAAGAATCAGAGAGTTTGTTCTCAGGTGGGACTTAAACTGAGATATGTGGTTATTATTGTAGAAATATCATCTTTCACCATTGGTAACATCATAGTCTCCTGAAGAGATTCAAGAGCTTTTTCTTATATATGCACATAGATCCTCAGTTTCCTGTGAGTCTGTGTTTAGTTTTTTTGTTCCTCTCAAATAATCTTAGTTGTTTTCCTCATTTTTTATTTCGGGGGCTGCTCTGTGACTTTGTTCTCTGTCATGACATATAAAATTACTGTATTTGATCTGTTGAATCCCATTGAGATTATAAAAGGTTAGACCTCTGCAATGAGCTTGGATACAATCTGGAGGATTTCCGTATCTAGGGACTCATTACCAGAGAGAAACGGATGACTTAACACTTTTTCTTGACTTGCTTGAGTCATAATTGACATATATATCCTGTTGGTCCAGTTTGCTTAAATATCACAAGAATATTAGGAAAGCTACATCTATACATATGTGTCTTAACAAGGACAAGGAGATTTCAACCATGTTCTTGTGCTGTTTCCTCACCAAATGCAGTAAAGATTGTACTAATCAATCAGGTTAAAAGCTCCTCCCCCATCCCATCTCCATGCAGCGCTAATTAGTGTAAAAAAAGTGTATTCTTAAAGTGTGTTTACATCACAATTTTATAATAAGTTCTGATTGCCTGCAGAGATGTACATTGAACGAGCATGATTGCTCAGACGTGCTACAGCATATTCCTAGAAGTGGTACTGGGCAATTTTTCAGTTTGTTTGGATTTACACTAGAAGATAGTAGTTTTTTTTTCTTAAATCAAATATTCTGTTTTAAGTACAGTATAAAACTTGTACAGCAGCCAGCCACAATGTGATCGCCATCACAGAGCCTGCAGACTGAGATCAGAAATGTATGGTGATGCAATATATGCCATTTCGCCGCAATGAATGGAGAAGCGCATGGTGACTATATCAATCGGTTGCAGCAGGCTCCGTGATAGGGACCACATCACAGCCAGCTTCTCCCCAACACAAAGATCCAGATTCAAGAACAGAGATGGCCAGTGCCAAAACTCTGCTCATTATCATGGGTTGAAACTTTTTTTCACTGATAACAGACTTAATCTCAGTGTTCTTAAAAAAAGTATAATTCAATAGTTATTCCAGATGTTTTTTTAAACAGATTCAATGCCTTATAGCAATAAAGTATTCAGGAGAAGTGACACCCTTCAGTTAGACTCGTAGAACATCCAATACACATCTAAAGGCCTCTACACACTTTTCGGTCTAAAGGTTTGTGCAACAACGTGAATTGATTGAAAACCGTAGGCGTCAATGGGAGCTTACACATCTAACCAAACTAATGGTGCCAACGAAAAATGGATTGCCATATCAGATCAGTTTATCGCAGGAGCACGGCCAATGAAAGCTAGCTTTGATGACGTGAGAAGGATGTAAAAGAGAAACCGGAAAGAAAAAGCACCAGACATCTCTTTTCCCCACATTTTTTCCACACAGCTCCTCTTGATCTTGTATCTGTTGTACCGCAAACACCATCTTCAGGCAGGGCAAGGCAACATTTCCTCGACGCAGACAAAGAGTCTGAGAAGGCACCCAAAGATTCATGCGAATCTCAATTCGGATCACTGCGTAACGACTTTACTTTGGTTGATGTGCTTTCAGCAGAAAGCTCCTAGTCCTTAAGATGCTCTCAGGCTCCAAATAAAGCTCTGAATGTATTGTATTTGTCCTCGAGTATTATTAATTCTGCCTCTAGTAATTGACTGTGTTGTTAGCGGCATGGGAAACTTGTCAGAGTCAGCGGTGAGTTTAAAGGCATCATAAATCATCAGATGAGAGATGATTTATGGTCCTCTGCTCCGCTGCTCTTTCTTTTGCCCTTTTTACACTCCACAGGACTTTGCTATACGGCATGACACATCAGTGCAGAGTGATGAGGGAAAAGATGTCCACAGCTGCATTACTAAATCAGAAAGGGAGCCTATAGAAGTGTCTTAACAGGTTAATAATAAGAACCAAGATTGACTTTTATTGATTTGATGCAGTGTCAGACGTGCATTATCTGATTGTCTGCCGTATATGCTCCTGTAGATACATGTACAAGTTATAGAATAAAAGTTAGCGTTTGACAGCACCTAACATTATGGGTTATACCTGTTTTGTTTATTTTTCATGTCATGAATTCATGTAGTATTTTACATGATCTTGATTTAACTTTTCAGGTCTCATGGTGAAAGGAGGGCGAGGTCAGATTTGTTTTAATCATATGATGGTTGTTCTCCAGGACAGCAGATGATTCGGCCACAGCGAGCCGGAGCTGGAGCAGGTGCAGGGTGGTGCTGAGACGAGTGAAGATGGGGGAGATCGAGGATGGAGAGGTGGACCACATGCACCAGAAGGTACCTGGCAATGTGAAATTTGTGTATCTAAAGAGATGGATAGATGATGGAAAGATGCAAATATTGCAGACAAGAGGTGTGTAAAAAGAGCTCTTTGCTGTCCTGACTGTTGATTGGCTGCCAGTTTTCTCTTTGATTCCAGTGCTTCTCTCTCACTCTCTTCTCTTGATCGGGAAACACATCTTGTCCTGATCCCTGTTAGAGCAGAACAGGCCGCACAACACCAGCTCTTCTCCAGGAGTTTAGAGTTTTGTTCTAGGAAGAGAAACATTCAAGGTCACGAGAGCTAATGAGACGTGAAGCTTCATCTGTCTTTCCGCTCAGACCTGATGTGTTCTCTGCATCCCAATGATTGGATGCTTCTGAGCATCTCTCTCTCTCTCTCTCTCTCTCTCTCTCTCTCTCTCTCACCACCGCCGTTGATGATCTGGGATACTGAAGAAGTGCTCTATTACCAGAGCAGCGGTGCAGTAGACGGCTACACACTCGTCACTCAGCTTGACTGATGGAGGGAGAGAGAAAGAGAATTAAGCTCATGTTTAGTAGCTAGAGTTGAATGAGCCTATTATCCTAACCCGGTTTCACAAGGATCATTCAGGGTTTATGATTGTTGCCTGTTGTCTTTTGAATCAGCGTGTAATACTGTTCATAAAGCACACAAACAAAAAAAAAAGCATCCAGGGGATTCTAAAGAGACAATTGTAGAGGAAAAACTGTAATTGATTTGCTAATCAGACATGATTTCCGGACTGAAATGCATGGTGTTTTCTCTGCAGTGCACGCTGGTGTACGAGACGTCACCAGGCACCTTCAGCGACAAAGATAATGGTCCAATAATGAACGCTGGTGAGTTCTGCATCCACATCCCAATCAGAAACAGCCCATACTGTACACTTGGAAGAATGCAAGTAGAGCTTGTGTTGCCAGGTTTTTGAGAATCCCTCTTGTGATTATTAGTTTTATTTTATGGATTTTTACACGCCTGGTTCTGTTTAACACAACTGTCTACACCTGACTGATATTTGTATAGATGCATTTCAATGCCTTTGTCTGAATCTATGTAAACTCATCCAATCTTTTGTCTCCTTTTCAACTCGTCTCTGTCTCAATTTTCGAGTTCATTTCAACTCTGTCCTTATATTCTGGCTCCATTTCAACTCCATTGTCCATCTCTCATCTTCGTTGACTCTTTTGACTCCATCTTAACTCCTCTGTCTCCATTGTTTGACTCAATTTGAAACCATTTGTCTCCTTTGACTCCATCTCTACTCCTTTGTCTCGGTCCCTCTTAAGTCCTCTGTCTTTTTTGTTCGAGTCCATTTCAACTCAATTGTCTCCACCTTTCTTCCTTTCAACTTCTTCTGTCTTCGGCTCCATGTCCCCTTTGTTTGACTCAATCTGAACTCATTTGTCTCCTTTGTTTGACTCCATCTCAACTCCTCTGTCTCCTTTGTAGGAGTCAATTTCAACTCCTTTGTCCTTTTTCTATGTCTCCTTTTTAACTCCACCATCTTCTTTGTTCAAGTCAATCTCAACTCCTTTGTCTCCTTCACCTATCTCCAATTCGACTTCTTTGTCTCCTTTATCTCCTTTGTCTGGCTCAATTTCGACCCATTTGTCTTCTTTGTTTGACTCCATTTCAACTCCTTCCTCTCCTTTGTGAGGTTCAAATTCAACTCCTTCGTCTCCTTTATCTGTCTCCATTTCAACTCCTTTTTCTGGGTCAATATCAATTCATTTTCTCCATTGTATGGTTCCATTTAGTTGCCTAGTCTCCTTTGTTTGGCTTCATTTCAACAAAGAGCAACAATGACAGCACAAAAATATTGACCTTTTCAAGTCTTGTTGGTATATTGTGAGATGATGTGTTGTGGGAGGCAAAAAAAATGTTTCTTTTGTTCCCGTAGCTGGGACTGCTGTTGGAACATAAACCCACAACTTGGTGGTGCTCATAAAAAAATCACGGCAACAAAGAAGAAAATCACTATGAGTTTGTGGAAGTGTATGTGTTCTATTGTTTTCGATGGGACATCTTTCAGCATTTTACAATGCTGCAGAAAACGCTTCTTATACATATTCTACTCTTGAATCAACGTTGAAGTGTGGTGCATAAAAAGTCATTTGCATAGTTTTTTGTGAATTAGACACAAAGCATGAAATCCATCTCAAATAGTTTAACTAGGTCATGCTAACCAGCCTAACCTCAGTACATTGAAATTGAAAGAATAATGTCATTTCCTGCCGAAGCCTTTGAGGCCTCTGTTCTTGATCTTCACGATGTTGTATTCTATATCTCATCTATGAATCAGAATGAAGTGTCTGTCAGAAAATCTTCAGAAGAAACACAAACTGAGGCTTTAGTTGAGAGAGTCAGGCTGTGGATGGCATCATTCATGAGGAGTTCAAGAGCTTGTATTGAGTTGTTGTGTTTTTGATGGGTGGCTTTGTGTGTTTGATGAGGACTGATCGGTTTGTGATCCCTCTGAGATGGATTAGTGGAAAGCCCAAGGTCTGTGCTAACATTGATGTGAACTAAAAAGCACAGAGCTGTGTAATTTAGGATGTGTTTGGGCTTGAAGATCTAATGATTTGTTTGGTACTGCACTGTAACTAATTGGTTCGCTTTCTACCAGGCGTTGTAATCAAGCAAAATTTGACTGATGCAATGAAACTCACTGTTCACAGTACTACTGTACACAGATAGACAAGAAAGTATTTGATACACCACTCTCACTTTTACTGTACTTTTAATTTCACACCTGAACATCTAAATTGTTGTATCGCATGAACTATAAAAACACTATAAGATATTTGATGAAGAACACGTAGTTTTTTCACATAATTAGCACTGTAGAAGACTTTCTTCTGGTGAAAACCCATATAGACAAAATACAACTCTTATGTGTATAGCGCCATCTGCTGTACAGGAGTGCACAAAGTGACTCACTTCTCTAAAAATATTAAAATACAACAAAAAAGGATTTTTTTATTATATTTACAGTACTTATCATATATTATTGAATTACTGGACTTTCGTTGGATGAAAATATGGCAGTCAAAGTTTCGAATCAGGTCATAAATCATGTTTATTCAATCTTCAAAGATTTTCTCTTGTTAGTGAGCAGCAGGAAATCACCAGTATCTTTTCATCGCCCGAGATGGCTTTTGCTTCCTTTTCAATGTCATTGAAATGACTCATTTTAAAGTTGCTAAAGAGATGAAACACTAAAGAGTGTCCATACTGACACATCACATCACATTATTCCCCTTTTCATTGCTAAAGCCCTTTTGGTGAACTCACCACTTTTGATGCTCTGTGCAGTAAAGGTACATAGCGTTACTATTTTGTAAAGCTCTTTGTGTTGACACAAAAATGTGATAAAACAAAGCCAACAGAAGGTCATTTCTTTTTTTAAGATGTGAGGAAAGAGGAGAACGATGGGACGTTTGTGCTTGTCCTCAAATTCCTTTATTCTCTATCGATGTTCCGCACACCCTCACATACACACAGTGTCCTGTTTAATGCTGCTTCAGAGCGACTGATGAAATTTGTCCTGTCAACACAACCTCTGACACAACACAAAGTGATTTCCGTAAGAGCCAGAGCGGAGAGGTGCTGGGATCCTATTGGCTGAAGGATTACTAGGTGGGCGGAGTCTAGGGTTAATCTTCAGCTGACAAGAAGCAGCGCTGGATGAATAGTGTGTCCACTTCTGTTCATATGAAACTCACTTGTACTCGGTTGCTCTGACCTATATTTTGGCTCTTTCTTAACATTGAAGTGAGATTTTTTAAAAATCTTGTTGCTTACCTTTTTGATATTCATGCACATTTTTCCCATTTACTCCTGTTCAAAACACAAATGAGTTCAAGAATGACAGATGTGTTTTCCTAATGAGTTTTTTTTGCATTGTAAGATGTGTGTTTTGCTTTATGTTGTGTTGTTGCATTTTTTAGAGACACGCTGATTATTAATATGAATTCATATTTTCTAAGAACTGTTGAACTCCCTTAGAAAAAATCCTTTCTCAACTGTAATGCTAGATTTATTTAAACAATGAGAAACGGGAAAACAAAATAATCTATTTCTTTCAAACTCAATTATAAAAGAGGTTATACATCAACATTTTTCAACCATTCTTTCTGAAGAATTTCAGTCCATTTAAAGTTTCCACCCATTCATCATCACTGTATAAGATTTTATTTTTATTTTATTGGAAAGCATTCAAACGCATTCAAACAACAAACCACCGATGTAAACTAGATGGTCAAAGCTTTCTAATTCAAATTTGATGTTGGCTTGTAAATGTGCCTTTTTATAAGCAAAATGGACTGGTTACTAAGGTAGATTTGTTGGTTGCTGTGGAGGAGTCAGTGACATCATACAATGTTTCTTATGCCAATATGAGAAATTAAAACCAACCACCATGTATCTAAGATATTGATATGCCAAATTGTTTGCTGTGGTAAACAGACTGGTTGCTATGGAGGGTTCTGTAACATAATATAATGTTTACTTTGTCACTATAATTACACCAACTCCCGTGTTTTTATCATTTATGAAAGCTGAGATAAAGTTCAGATAATTTGGTTGCTAGGGTAAAGTTTGGTTGCTATGAAGCTGTCAGTCATTACTATGACTAGCATAATCCAACCCCAATTTCTCTATGATGTTTCATCTTGATGATGTTTTTGTTGCCGTTTCCCATATACTTTCAATAATGCAAATGGTAAATTTGAGCCTGGGGTTCAAAGACTTTTGCTCAGTGGTTGGTATGTTCTGGAAACTTCCACATTTGTGGTCTGTTTTAAGTTAGTTTTACAGAGTTTCCTCAGCATTCTCAGAGATTTCCCAGAATTCCTTTATTGGCACCAGTCTGAAAAGATATAGCAACCCAAGTCAGACCAGTTTGGATGTTTTTGCCAAGTTTTTACAAACAAATCATTCAAACAATATGTTGTTGCTTATACGACTATAAAATATAAATTCATATGTATTATTTCCCTGGGATAGACTGGCGATCTGTCCAGGGTGTACCCCTGCCTCTCGCTCAATGTGTGCCGGGTGACCCCAAAAAAGGGAATTAACGGGTTGGAAAAATCAATGATATGTATTGCACATATACTGCTTTTCAAAAGTTTTAGGCAGGTGTGAAAAAATGAACAAAGCATTTAAAGTAATATAAATGCCAAAGGATCTAAATAAGGTTGGTTTTATAATGTTATTTATAAAAAACGAAATTACTGTATATTGTAACCTTTAAGTTGAAGCATGCAAATTTTTTACGTGATGCTACAAACAAACTCATTTAAAAGAATTCTTAGTGTAAACATAAGGACATTTCAGTAGATTTGTTTTTGCTCGTGGTGCAACTTCAAAATGATCGTACATGATGAAAAGTCAACATATATCATGAGAGTGAAGTAAATGCTTGGATGATGCTTGAGATTTCCTCTCAGGTCCTGTGGGCTCCGCTGAATCTCTCATGGAGCGAATCCTTGACAAGCTGCCAGATTTCATGCTGCAGAGGAAATAACTTCCCTTCTGATAAGAGCATTAAACTCGGTCTGCTGTCTCATGCACGGCTGTCCCCTCCATCTCTCCTCTGTCCTCTCAGGAGTTTAGCTAAACACAGTTTAAATAGTAGAAAAGGTGTTTGTAAGGCTCATTGGTTTCTCTCTATTTTAAATCAACTCAAAGCACTCAACATTTCTTAAAAATATATCTTTCTTTTACTTTTTGAACGTAAATTTTTTAACACAAAGCAATAGTTCTACTGTGAACCAAATACCGTACAAGAGACTATCCTTCTAGTTTTCTGGAAACAGCAGGGCCACTGAAGTAAATCATTAAAGTAAAACACACGAACAAACCATTTCTTTAAATTGATGATTGATTCATCGAAGACTGTGCTGGGAAGATCACTCAATGCAAGGGAAGTTAAGTTTGATTGCACATTTCATACACATCTGTTATTCAAAGTGCTTTAAAGATAGATAAAACTGAAAATAGGTCATAAAACTTTACAGTGGGACATACATTTGAATTTAAATTTCAAATCAGTAATATATTTTGTGCTGAGGGAAGAGTTGGGATGCAGAGCATGAATCAAATTCATGATATATCTTGCACCCACTCACAATCATTCAATACGTTAAGATTAAAATAGAGAAATTCATAAGCAGAGCACTGTTCAGACAGTAAAATGGCTGTGACTAAAGTGTCAGCATCTCTAATCTTTTCTGAAAGCTGGTTCTATCTGCCTGCAGCATTGCAACTGAAAGAGGATTGTCTATGTTTGAAGTGAAACCCGGTTTCGATCCAAGTGATCTGAGAACTGGTGATCTGGTTTGTTGCAGGATTTCAGTGCTGAGCTCTTTATTGACTTATTGACAAGCAGCAGAACTTCTGAAAGTCACTGGCAGTTAGTGTAGAGACCTGAGGACTGAAGAGATATTCTCCAACTTTCTAGTTCAGCCCAGGATCCAGGCAGCCGTGTTCTGAACAAAATGAAAGTGTCTAATGATCTTTTTTATAAACCTCAAGGAGACCATTACATGGGTCCAGCTGTTAATGAAAGTATGAGCTAGTTGCTTTGAATCTAGACTGGAGAGAAAGCATCTAATCTGTGCAGGGACCAGTGACCATTGAAATGATCAGAATCGCCTCAACATTCTTGACCTGATATTAATTGTTAGACCCTTAGAGGCAAACTAAGCATTCACCCTGAGAACCTCAGCTGTGTTTCCAAATTCATTTTATGCTTTATTTATGTTTTGGCACAGCATGAAGGGTTTGAGGGACGCAAGCTTTAAACCAATCAGAACAGCGCTCTCATGGAGCACTTTGTATGTCTTTTAAAAGTATTCCTCATATCCTCCACTCATTTCAGGGACTAAGAGCTGGACACCAGGGACAAAACTGCAAAAATCTATTTTCAAAGTGTAATTTGACTTAACACCATCGTAACTTCCATGTATTGATAACACCCCCTCTCTCTCTTTTTCAGTGTTTAAGAATGCAGTGTGCAAGGTGTACAGGTTTCAAACAGTGGATAGCAAGTGGATGCTGGTTCGCGAGCAGATGGCAGAGTGTACGTTATCCTTCAGTGTGCCAAAGCAGCTCATCGGCCTCTACATTCAGGAAGATACCAACAGGTTTGAGAACCAGTTAGACACCTGTTACATATCTAAAAACTGAAAAATAGAATACATTTTGGCTGAAAATGAGATTAATTTTCTCATTTTTGAGAGTCTAGGTCTTTCAGTCTACACTGAAACAACAAGAGATGTCATTCTGCATGTTGCAAATGCAGTGTCTGATATCTTTTTGGCTGGCTATTTAAACAGTGATTTTGCTGAATGACCAATGTCATAGTAGTTAGGCTTTAAATGGTAAAAAGGTTATGGATGTATGCTCTGAATGGGGTTAAATAGAAGTCAATTTATCAATATTTTCTGCCAGAATTCTGGTTTCAGAAGGCAGTCTTTGAAAGAGCTTTACTCGCTGATTGGACAATATTTTCATATCAATTAGGCTCAGCTTCAAACAATGTCTGTCACACTGCGAAATACCACAGTCATGATTTTGTAATAATAATAAAATTAAATCATAAAATATAAAAATGTTCATTAATGGTCTATTTTATAAGTGTGAGCATTCGTTAAAGAATTTACAGAAGCTAAAATAAAAAATTTGGGAGAAGATTTACAGAAGAGTAATCATAATTTCCACACCAGTTAAAAAATAATAAAAAAATCTCTATAAAAATCTGTGAAATTCCACAAACAAAAACATACCATGAATATTTTTTCACTGACTCATTACTCTACCCTTTTATTTCCCTTTTAAAATTGTGATTTATTTAAAACTTACATATATGCTGTGTTGGGAAAGTTGTGCGGGAGGTATATTGAAGCTTGACTAAACCAAAGTTACACCTCTGGTAAATGTGTCCTGCTAAGCTACAGACACATAGCAAAAGTAGCTTGTTACAAATATTTTCTTAATTGCTGTTTCGCCAATAGTGATTGGCTCGTGATGTCACTGTCTTGAGCAAAAGGTGACCATAGTGGAGCAAAAATAGCAACCATGCGCTGTAAGACATCAAGAAATAGAAATGACTGATATATGGAGGTACTTTGGCCGTGAGTTCAATTCCCAATCCAGGATTTGTAAATGTGGCTTTTGAGAACAATTCTGCAATCTTGTTATTGATTTTTTTTTATATCAAACTGCACTATTTGATTCAGAAAATTTAAAAATGTAGTTTGTTAGAGTCACTACTAGCAACGCAACTCACAAAACATTACATTTATGATATTGTATTGAGTTCATAGCCTCAGAAGTTTTGTCCAAGGAGAGCCACATGAAGTGAGGATTGTTTGAAATGGAGAGATTCAGTTTGTGGTTCATTTCTGAGATGGAAATGTTGGTTTTGGAGCTAAACTTAGCATGCGCTAAATTATTCAAGGATGTTTAACACTTCAAAGGAAAGCTCCTGTCCTCCCTCACACAAACCCATCCAGCTCTGCCTCTCCTGTTCTCTTTCATTTCATTTTACCTTTCCATCTCCCCTCCCTTCATCCGTGTTTTTCCTGAGTGAAATCTGAGAGAAGGTGAAAAGAACAAGGGCACTTCGCAGCATAGTCAATAACTCACTAAAGGACTCAGATGTTTTGTTTTTTTTGTTTTTTATTAGATGAACCTGAGCTTCCTGTGATTTTGATTCAGAGGTCATCGGCATGGCACTTGCTTGCCTTGATTTCATACCAAAGCTGGAGCCACGGGAGGTTTTCTTTGCCATTTAAGATGTGAAATTGTCAAATCCTTAGTTGTAAGAAAGTTAATCTATTAATCTATTATTAGTAATATAAAGCTAGAAATAGATGCTAAAATCACTCCAGTAGAAACATCTTGATTGTTGATTTTGATGTGGATGGTTATTCCATTGGGGTAATTAGGTGGGAATCGTCCTTCATCAATAGTCCTTGATTAAGCACCCTGCAGCTTTAATTGGCTCAGTGAGAACCAGCAGCAAGGTCTTCTTACTTTATCCACCAATTATTGCTGATATCTAATACTCCAAAATGCTACAACTGGTAGAAGTGGAACTTGGTCTTCCAAATCTGTTGATAGCTGTTGGTGTACTGTCTGTTTCCAAGAGAGAAAGACATGTCCTCTCTCGATGTGGGATCCTGTGTCTAGGCTCTCCTTCTTCCTAAAGCCTGACCTCATACCAGCTGTCTCTTGGTGTATCCAGTTTTTTACTTATATGGAAAAAGTTGTAGTAGATGTTGCGTAGTAGGAGACAAATCTCCTGCATCGCATATCTACCGGACAAACTCTGGTGTTCCAGCTGGTATTTGTTCATTTTCCTCTGATTCATCTCTTCCACTCCATCTTTTCATTGTACTGTACAGTATATATCAGATTTGTTGTTGGAGGCCTGCATGGAATATTGTAGCCATTTTTTTTGTAGAGAAGTTTTCCTATCAAGGTCACCTTTAATTTTTATTAATCACCTAATGTGTGATTAATAATTAACTGCACCAAAGTGTGGTTGTTTTTAACCTTATGTCTTAGTAGTGTTGTAGTCAAGACCATCAAGAGATATTGAGGCGAGATTAAGACCAACACATGGAGTATAGAGACCAAGACTAGACCAAGATCAAGGCATGTTAGGGTGAGGGCAAGTCCAAAACACAACTGAGACCAAGTTATATTGAGGTCAAAAGAGCAAGACATGCTAAAGTGAGACCAAGACATGGTCTAGACCAGGAAGTATCAAGACCAAGATCACAACACGCTAAGGCAAGACATGATTGAGCACCACATCACTACTTCTTTAGTTATTGTTAATTCAGTGATTTAACAGCTGTCCAGGAAACCTGACAACCAAGTACTGGGAGAAGAATAAATGTCCTCAGAGATATTATGCTTGCTGTTACTCAAACCTGGTGTAATATGTCAAAATAAACACCTTACACTTTGTTTGTGTATCGTGTTTCAATGTCCCTATATTAAACTTTTCAAAGTCTGTCTTTAGGGTTTCCCCCCAATTTTGACTTTTTTTTTTAATATATATATTTCAGTCCTTGCCAAAAAGTCTTGTTATAAAAAATGTCTGAACGCACCAAGAGCTTGTTTTTCAGCACCAAGTAAGACCTCTGTGATTAATTCTCTCCCACTCACTCTGTCCCCTGAGCTTATGCTTTAATGCACATGCAAAACTCTTCTCAGCATGCACCATTATCTCCCAAATCTCAGCAAGATACAGTATTAGCATCGACGGGGATTCTTCTGCTACAAATCATTCTGAGGCAAGGCCAGGACGAGTTAGTTGGGCCACTCAAGAATCTGAGATCATTAACACATTCCCAGACTGCAGCTACTATATATCAGAGGCTGCACACCAAACAGTGTCACTCCAGCAGTTCCTCTGTTGCCGCTTCAGAGACTCTTTTCTTTTTCCACTAGACCAAGCACCGCATTCACTTTTAAGGATTTTTCTAAATACCTACTAAAATCCAAAGCTATACCCACAAGTTTCATAGCCCAACTGCTGGATTTTGCTTCTGGGAGAATCAACCCAGTTTCATAGATTGACCAGAGGCCCTATATGTATTACTTTACATGTCTATACTTCCTTGTAAATTTGATTAATGCACAAATGTCTAGTTGCAAAAGTCAGTCGTCTCTTATCTTATTGAGCATTTGAGCAGATTAATGTGCAGTCTGACCTCATTCACTCAATGCCCTTCACAAGGTGACCTTCTGTTTCAATCTATTTACTTTATAGAAACACATTCTTTTTTGAGTTACTGTGCTTGAATCTTCTGTACACGTCAAATGTTCAGAATCCTCAAGTGTACGTGCAGTGTTTATATAGAACCGTA
Organism: Danionella cerebrum; assembly: GCA_007224835.1. Lineage (NCBI taxonomy): Eukaryota > Metazoa > Chordata > Actinopteri > Cypriniformes > Danionidae > Danionella > Danionella cerebrum. The sequence continues at coordinate 96,651 of SRMA01000378.1, forward strand.
AACACCTAGACACGTTTCTAATTATTTTTTATTGCTTTGAATCTCAACTCATTCCTGATGGAAATATTAAGGTCCCGACCTTTGCTTTTGCACAGTGAGAAGCGGTTCGACTTGAAATTACATCCGATAATGAGAGTGAAATTGCTTTTGATTGGTTAGACTTTAATCACAAGGACTTGTACCCTGGAAATGGAAGCTGGAAAGGCTCTCCTGCAAGTAAAGCCTGCTTCAGCATTCTGTTAGAAAACAAGTCAAGCCTGAACATATCAGGAAGCACAAAGTGATGTTATGGTATCTGAGAGTCTGCAAGAATTTTTTTAAGTCAAGGAAAATGAAGATGATTCTATTCTGTTCTTCATGTGTCTGTGGCTAATAGTTACTACGATTCCCTGCACATCGCTGACGGCCGACACAAAGCCTTGAGTGTTTTCATACCCTAACACAACATGAAATGAAACTTGGGTCCCTCATAGTAAACATCTCATAATTCCAGCCCCCTCATAGGTTTTAACTTGAAGCTCTTTCCTGGATCTATTGTTTCAGTCGGGCACTTTATCTGTCTTTCTGTCCAAACCATAATAAAACCTTCCTGGGTTTCCACTCAATGTCTGTGTTTTCCGTTGCAAATCTTGTTTTTATTATCGCCGCTGAACGCTCCACCCAAACACTTTCTGATAAAACCACATTACAATTCCAGTCAGACCGTTTGAACAGACCAAGATGAAAGATACAAGGCACTTTTAAGTGGAGAACTTTCCTTCATTCATACTTTTAAAAGCTATGCCGCAGCATGAAGAAATAACAGCGTCTTTCTGCTGTCTTTCTTTCATCATTGTTGTTTGATAATGAGAACGCGATCAGAACGGAATGTTCTGGTAGTTTTTATTTCTAACAGAAGGAGTCTGTTATGTGCATTTGGCATTTTAACAGCCCTTCGCAAATGCTCGAAAACCTTAGGTTCCTTAAGATGGTTATTGCATGAAGAGTGAACACTGGATTTGCATAAAATTACTAATAATTTATCATATTTCTCTGAATATTTTCAACCTGTAACATTTCTGGGTGCTTGGTACTTTTGATACATTTGCTCTGAATATAATTTGGTTGAGTGGTGACAGAAATGGCAAGTTCGCATTTGACGTTTGACCTAATATACATAAACTGCATGATTTTAATTTTAGTTGAAAATGATTTCAATATACACGTTTTTCTGTGCAAGTATATATATGTTGTGATGTTTTAGAATTGAAATAAAGTTTCTGTCATTTATAGAACGTGTGCAAGAATTATCTAAACAAAATTAGGCATGTGTGTACATTTTGGTACCACAAAAGAAAAAGAAAAACTCAATACTTTGTGCATTCTTCTTTTGCAGAAAAACCAACCTCTAGACACAATCAATAGTTTCCAATTAGAATCTGGATTCTGGCAAAAGGGATTTTGGATCATTCTTCTTTACAAAACATTTCCAGTTCAGTCAGGTTTGATGCTTTGCGAGCATGGACAGCCTGCCTAATATGTGTGAGTCCAAGACCAGGAAACAGAACCTAAACAGAAGCACAAGAAAACACAGAGATTGGAGGAACCCCATTAGTTAAATTGGATATTACACAATATCTCACACTGGTTGAAAAACACTGCTGTAAGGGTTACTTGATTTACATTCTTTGTTTATCTGATCACTCTGTGATCTGACCCCTCTTTTTGAGCACTTCCTCCAAAGAAAGAATGTTTAGAGTTAGATTTTGGAGGACAGCAGCATTGAACATTAAACTTGTTTGTGATTCCCAGCATCGTAAGAGTTTTCTGCACCTCTTAAACCTCTTCAAATCAAAATCTCTCATATATTCAGATATCACCAACTTCATTCAGAGACTGAAAAAAAACAATGCAAAGGTGAGAATCAAACATTTTAGTTCAATTGTTACTTTAAAGCTTTTTTTTTTTTAAATCCCTGATTACTTGCACAGAGTCGTGCTGTGTGGAGGATGCTGTGAAGAGAACTGCGTGTTTGATGAATGTTCCTGGGCATAACTCAGGGTTTTATGCTGCAGAACGGTTGTTATTGATGATTAAAGCACCTACAACTAAATCAGATCTGACAGAGAATCTGCTAAAGTGCTCATTTCGTATGGTTTCTCTCAAAAATATTAAAGAACATAAAATACTTCTGAAAAGCTAAAGGATGTGAGTGATTCAGACCTTCTTTCTTCTCTTGAAGTCTAAAAGGCTTGTCTGAAGCGGTGCAGCCAAACATGATCATCAGGTTTTGATCGTTCCAGCTCTGGCTGTCATTTGAGAAATTAGCATACTCAATACAAAGTAGAGGTTTGCTTGTGCTTTCAGCTTTTTTTTGTAGGCTAATTGTAGTCTATCTTTGAAGTTGGCTTGTCAAAAACCCCTCTGAAAGTGTCAAAGAACTTTTAAAAGTCTTGAAAGACTTTGCTCAGAGTATTTGAGCCGTCACGGATCTTTAGTCTCATGCTGTACATGATGGGATGGACAGAGTTTGAGTGAAACAATGTCTATTGAACAGTGAGGAAAACAAAAACGTGTCACCTACCTGCAATAAATCACCAATATCCTCCAAATTTACTGCTATGTTTATCATAGTTTATAGATGACAGTTTTATTGATCATAAAACAAGTAATATAACGACAAAAGGACACATACAAGACTCTCGTTGGGAAAACCTGAATAACATAAAACCTCTCCAAAGGAGGAGGAATAAACTGAACTAAATGAATAAATGACCAGGCTTTCTTCATGAAAATAACCGAAGGCTTGCGTTGCAGTCCTTCCTTGGTCTTATGCATTTTTCTTTGCATGGTAAAGTACAAAAAATTGCTCTTAATTGCGTAAAAAAAAATTAATGTGTTCATTCATTCATTCATTCATTTTCACTCATTCACACCCTGGACAGTTCGCCAGTCCATCGCAGGGCAACATTCACACACACACATGCACACCTAAGGGGTATTTTAGATTAGTCAATTAACCTAACCGCATGTTTTTGGGATTGTGGGGGAAACCGGAGTACCCGGAGGAAACCCACGCAAGCACAGGGAGAACATGCAAACTCCTTCCAGGAAGGTCAC
>SRMA01000393.1:0-11754 GCA_007224835.1 Danionella cerebrum
TTATTCCCGTTCTGAGATGCCTTTTAACACAATAAAACTGCTCAAAATGATGCGCTGGCATCACATGATCTGTATTTTGACATGGCACTTTTTGACGGAATATTTGCTCTTTTTCCGGTTCTTGAGAACTAAGGATCAATCTACACTTCGGAAGTGAAGCGCATGATTTCAGATTATTTTATTCTCTTTCTGAGATGCCTTTTAACACAATAAAACTGCTCAAAATGATGCGCTGGCATCACATGATCTGTATTTTGACATGGCTTTTTTTGACGGAATATTTGCTCTTTTTCCGGTTCTTGAGAACTATGGATCAATCTACACTGCGGAAGTGTGGCGCATGATTTCAGATTATTTTATTCTCTTTCTGAGATGCCTTTTAACACAATAAAACTGCTCAAAATGATGCGCTGGCATCACATGATCTGTATTTTGACATGGCACTTTTTAACGGAATATTTGCTCTTTTTTCGGTTCTTGAGAACTATGGTTCAATCTACACTTCGGAAGTGTAGCGCATGATTTCAGATTATTTTATTCTCTTTCTGAGATGCCTTTTAACACAATAAAACTGCTCAAAATGTTGCGCTGGCATCACATGATCTATATTTTGACATGGCACTTTTTGACGGAATATTTGCTCTTTTTCCGGTTCTTGAGAACTATGGATCAATCTACACTTCGGAAGTGTAACCCATGATTTCAGATTATTTTATTCTCTTTCTGAGATGCCTTTTAACACAATAAAACTGCTCAAAATGATGCGCTGGCATCACATGATCTGTATTTTGACATGGCACTTTTTGACGGAATATTTGCTCTTTTTCCGGTTCTTGAGAACTATGGATCAATCACCACTTCGGAAGTGTAGCGCATGATTTCAGATTATTTTATTCTCTTTCTGAGATGCCTTTTAACACAATAAAACTGCTCAAAATGATGCGCTGTTGTCACATGATCTGTATTTGGACATGGCACTTTTTAACGGAATATTTGCTCTTTTTCCGGTTCTTGAGAACTATGGATCAATCTACACTTCGGAAGTGTAGCGCATGATTTCAGATGATTTTATTCTCTTTCTGAGATGCCTTTCAACACAATAAAACTGCTCAAAATGATGCGCTGGCATCACATGATCTGTATTTTTGACATGGCACTTTTTGACGGAATATTTGCTCTTTTTCCGGTTCTTGAGAACTATGGATCAATCTACACTTGGGAAGTGTAGCGCATGAGTTCAGATTATTTTATTCTCTTTCTGAGATGCCTTTTAACACAATAAAACTGCTCAAAATGATTCGCTGGCATCACTTGATCTGTATTTTGACATGGCACTTTTTGACGGAATATTTGCTCTTTTTCCGGTTCTTGAGAACTATGGATCAATCTACGCGTCGGAAGTGTAGCGCATGATTTCAGATTATTTTATTCTCTTTCTGAGATGCCTTTTAACACAATAAAACTGCTCAAAATGATGCGCTGGCATCACATGATCTGTATTTTGACATGGCACTTTTTACGGAATATTTGCTCTTTTTTTCGGTTCTTGAGAACTATGGATCAATCTACACTTCGGAAGTGTAGCGCATGATTTCAGATTATTTTATTCTCTTTCTGAGATGCCTTTTAACACAAAACTGCTCAAAAAAATGCGCTGGCATCACATGATCTGTATTTTGACATGGCACTTTTTAACGGAATATTTGCTCTTTTTCCGGTTCTTGAGATTTATGGATCAATCTACGCTTCGGAAGTGTGGCGCATGATTTCAGATTATTTTATTCTCTTTCTGAGATGCCTTTTAACACAATAACGCTGCTCAAAATGATGCGCTGGCATCACATGATCTGTATTTTGACATGGCACTTTTTGATGGAATATTTGCTCTTTTTCCGGTTCTTGAAACTATGGATCAATCTACACTTCGGAAGTGTAGCGCATGATTTCAGATTATTTTATTCTCTTTCTGAGATGCCTTTTAACACAGTAAAACTGCTCAAAATGATGCGCTGGCATCACTTGATCTGTATTTTGACATGGCACTTTTTGACGGAATATTTGCTCTTTTTCCGGTTCTTGAGAACTATGGATCAATCTACACCTTGGAAGTGTAGCGCATGATTTCAGATTATTTTATTCTCTTTCTGAGATGCCTTTTAACACAATAAAACTGCTCAAAATGATGCTCTGGCATCACATGATCTGTATTTTGACATGGCACTTTTTGGCGGAATATTTGCTCTTTTTCCGGTTCTTGAGAACTATGGATCAATCTACGCTTCGGAAGTGTAGCGCATGATTTCAGATTATTTTATTCTCTTTCTGAGATGCCTTTTAACACAATAAACTGCTCAAAATGATGCGCCGGCATCACATGATCTGTATTTTGACATGGCACTTTTTGACGGAATATTTGTTTTTTTTCCGGTTCTTGAGAACTATGGATCAATCTACACTTCGGAAGTGTAGCGCATGATTTCAAGATTATTTTATTCTCTTTCTGAGATGCCTTTTAACACAATAAAACTGCTCAAAATGATGCGCTGGCATCACATGATCTGTATTTTGACATGGCACTTTTTGACGGAATATTTGCTCTGTTTTCGGTTCTTGAGAACTATGGATCAATCTACACTTCGGAAGTGTAGCGCATGATTTCAGATTATTTTTATTCTCTTTCTGAGATGCCTTTTAACACAATAAAACTGCTCAAAATGATGCGCTGGCATCACATGATCTGTATTTTGACGTTGCACTTTTTGACGGAATATTTGCTCTTTTTCCGGTTCTTGAGAACTATGGATCAATCTACACTTCGGAAGTGTAGCGCATGATTTCAGATTATTTTGTTTTCTTTCTGAGATGCCTTTTAACACAATAAAACTGCTCAAAATGATGCGCTGGCATCACATGATCTGTATTTTGACATGGCACTTTTTGACGGAATATTTGCTCTTTTCCGGTTCTTGAGAACTATGGATCAATCTACACTTCGGAAGTGTAGCGCATGGATTCAGATTATTTTATTCTCTTTCTGAGATGCCTTTTAACACAATAAAACTGCTCAAAATGATGCGCTGGCATCACATGATCTGTATTTTGACATGGCACTTGTTGACGAAATATTTGCTCTTTTTCCGGTTCTTGAGAACTATGGATCAATCTACACTTCGGAAGTGTAGCGCATGATTTCAGATTTATTTATTCTCTTTCTGAGATGCCTTTTAACACAATAAAACTGCTCAAAATGATGCGCTGGCATCACAGGATCTGTTTTTTGACATGGCACTTTTTGACGGAATATTTGCTCTTTTTCCGGTTCTTGAGAGCTATGGATCAATCTACACTTCGGAAGTGTAGCGCATGATTTCAGATTATTTTATTCTCTTTCTGAGATGCCTTTTTAACACAATAAAACTGCTCAAAATGATGCGCTGGCATCACATGATCTGTATTTTGACATGGCACTTTTTAACGGAATATTTGCTCTTTTTTCGATTCTTGAGAACTATGGATCAATCTACACTTCGGAAGTGTAGCGCATGATTTCAGATTATTTTATTCTCTTTCTGGGATGCCTTTTAACACAATAAAACTGCTCAAAGTGATGCGCTGGCATCACATGATCTGTATTTTGACATGGCACTTTTTGACGGAATATTTGCTCTTTTTCGGGTTCTTGGGAACTATGGATCAATCTACACTTCGGAAGTGTAGCGCATGATTTCAGATTATTTTATTCTTTTTCTGAGATGCCTTTTAACACAATAAAACTGCTCAAAATGATGCGCTGGCATCACATGATCTGTATTTTGACATGGCACTTTTTGACGGAATATTTGCTCTTTTTCGGTTCTTGAGAACTATGGATCAATCTACACTTCGGAAGTGTAGCGCATGATTTCAGATTATTTTATTCTTTTTCTGAGATGCCTTTAACACAATAAAACTGCTCAAAATGATGCGCTGGCATCACATGATCTGTATTTTGACATGGCACTGTTTAACGGAATATTTGCTCTTTTTCCGGTTCTTGAGAACTATGGATCAATCTACGCTTCGGGAGTGTAGCGCATGATTTCAGATTATTTTATTCTCTTTCTGAGATGCCTTTTAACACAATAAAACTGCTCAAAATGATGCGCTGGTATCACATGATCTGTATTTTGACAAGGCACTTTTTAACGGAATATTTGCTCTTTTTCAGGTTCTTGAGAACTATGGATCAATCTACACTTCGGAAGTGTAGCGCATGATTTCAGAATATGTTATTCTCTTTCTGAGATGCCTTTTAACACAATAAAACTGCTCAAAATGATGCGCTGGCATCACATGATCTGTATTTTGTCATGGCACTTTTTAACGGAATATTTGCTCTTTTTCCGGTTCTTGAGAACTATGGATCAATCTACACTTCGGAAGTGTAGCGCATGATTTCAGATTATTTTATTCTCTTTCTGAGATGCCTTTTAACACAATAAAACTGCTCAAAATGATGCGGTGGCATCACATGATCTGTATTTTGGCATGGCACTTTTTGACGGAATATTTGCTCTTTTTCCGGTTCTTGAGAACTATGGATCAATCTACACTTAGGAAGTGTAGCGCATGATTTCAGATGATTTTATTCTCTTTCTGAGATGCCTTTTAACACAATAAAACTGCTCAAAATGATGCGCTGGCATCACATGATCTGTATTTTGACATGGCCTTTTTTGACGGAATATTTGCTCTTTCCGGTTCTTGAGAACTATGGATCAATCTACACTTCGGAAGTGTAGCGCATGATTTCAGATTAATTTATTCTCTTTTTGAGATGCCTTTTAGCACAATAAAACTGCTCAAAATGATGCGCTGGCATCACATGATCTGTATTTTGACATGGCACTTTTTTTTGGTTTTTTTGCTCTTTTTCCGGTTCTTGAGAACTATGGATCAATCTACACTTCGGAAGTGTAGCGCATGATTTCAGATTATTTTATTCTCTTTCTGAGATGCCTTTTAACACAATAAAACTGCTCAAAATGTTTCGCTGGCATCACATGATCTGTATTTTGACATGGCACTTTTTGACGGAATATTTGCTCTTTTTCCGGTTCTTGAGAACTATGGCTCAATCTACACTTCGGAAGTGTAGCACATGATTTCAGATTATTTTATTCTCTTTCTGAGATGCCTTTTAACACAATAAAACTGCTCAAAATGATGCGCTGGCATCACATGATCTAGATTTTGACATGGCACTTTTTGACGGAATATTTGCTCTTTTTCCGGTTCTTGAGAACTATGGATCAATCTACACTTCGGAAGTGTAGCATGATTTCAGATTATTTTATTCTCTTTCTGAGATGCCTTTTAACACAATAAAACTGCTCAAAATGATGCGCTGGCATCACATGATCTGTATTTTGACATGGCGCTTGTTGACGGAATATTTGCTCTTTTTCCGGTTCTTGAGAACTATGGATCAATCTACGCTTCGGAAGTGTAGGGCATGATTTCAGATTATTTTATTCTCTTTCTGAGATGCCTTTTAACACAATAAAACTGCTCAAAATGATGCGCTGGCATCACATGATCTATATTTTGACATGGCACTTTTTAACGGAATATTTGCTCTTTTTCCGGTTCTTGAGAACTATGGATCAATCTACACTTCGGAAGTGTAGCGCATGATTTCAGATTATTTTATTCTCTTTCTGAGATGCCTTTTTGCACAATAAAACTGCTCAAAATGATGCGCTGGCATCACATGATCTGTATTTTGACATGGCACTTTTTGACGGAATATTTGCTCTTTCCGGTTCTTGAGAACTATGGATCAATCTACACTTCGGAAGTGTAGCGCATGATTCCAGATTATTTTATTCTCTTTCTGAGATGCCTTTTAACACAATAAAAGTGCTCAAAATGATGCGCTGGCATCACATGATCTGTATTTTGACATGGCACTTTTTAACGGAATATTTGCTCTTTTTCGGTTCTTGAGAACTATGGATCAATCTACACTTCGGAAGTGTAGCGCATGATTTCAGATTATTTTATTCTCTTTCTGAGATTGCCTTTTAACACAATAAAACTGCTCAAAATGATGCGCTGGCATCACATGATCTGTATTTTGACATGGCACTTTTTGAATGAATATTTGCTCTTTTTCCGGTTCTTGAGAACTATGGATCAATCTACACTTCGGAAGTGTAGCGCGCGGTTTCAGATTATTTTATTCTCTTTCTGAGATGCCTTTTAACACAATAAAACTGCTCAAAATGATGCGCTGGTATCACATGATCTGTATTTTGACATGGCACTTTTTAACGGACTATTTGCTCTTTTTCCGGGTCTTGAGAACTATGGATCAATCTACACTTCGGAAGTGTAGCGCATGATTTCAGATTATTTTATTCTTTCTCTGAGATGCCTTTTAACACAATAAAACTGCTCAAAATGATGCGCTGGCATCACATGATCCGTATTTTAACATGGCACTTTTTGACGGAATATTTGCTCTTTTTCCGGTTCTTGAAAACTATGGATCAATCTACACTTCGGAAGTGTAGCGCATGATTTCAGATGATTTTATTCTCTCTAAGATGCCTTTTAACACAATAAAACTGCTCAAAATGATGCGCTGGCATCACATGATCTGTATTTGACATGGCACTTTTTAACGGAATATTTGCTCTTTTTCCGGTTCTTGAGAACTATGGATCAATCTACACTTCGGAAGTGTGGCGCATGATTTCAGATTATTTTTATTCTCTTTCTGAGATGCCTTTTAACACAATAAAACTGCTCAAAGTGATGCGCTGGCATGACATGGTCTGTATTTTGACATGGCACTTTTTGACGGAATATTTGCTCTTTTTCCGGTTCTTGAAACTATGGATCAATCTACACTTCGGAAGTGTAGCGCATGATTTCAGATGATTTTTTTCTCTCTCTGAGATGCCTTTTAACACAATAAAACTGCTCAAAATGATGCGCTGGCATCACATGATCTGTCTTTTGACATGGCACTTTTGGACGGAATATTTGCTCTTTTTCCGGTTCTTGAGAACTATGGATCAATCTACACTTCGGAAGTGTAGCGCATGATTTCAGATTATTTTATTCTCTTTTCTGAGATGCCTTTTAACACAATAAAACTGCTCAAAATGATGCGCTGGCATCACATGATCTGTATATTGACATGGCACTTTTTGACGGAATATTTGCTCTTTTTCCGGTTCTTAAGAACTATGGATCAATCTGCACTTCGGAAGTGTAGCGCATGATTTCAGATTATTTTATTCTCTTTCTGAGATGCCTTTTAACACAATAAAACTGCTCAAATGATGCGCTGGCATCACATGATCTGTATTTTGACATGGCACTTTTTGACGGAATATTGGCTCTTTTTTCGGTTCTTGAGAACTATGGATCAATCTACACTTCGGAAGTGTAGCGCATGATTTCAGATGATTTTATTCTTTCTCTGAGATGCCTTTTAACACAATAAAACTGCTCAAAATGATGCGCTGGCATCACACGATCTGTATTTTGACATGGCACTTTTTGACGGAATATTTGCTCTTTTTCCGGTTCTTGAGAACTGTGGATCAATCTACGCTTCGGAAGTGTAGCGCATGATTTCAGATTATTTTATTCTCTTTCTGAGATGCCTTTAACACAATAAAACTGCTCAAAATGATGCGCTGGCATCACATGATCTGTATTTTGACATGGCACTTTTTAACGGAATATTTGCGCTCTTTCCGGTTCTTGAGAACTATGGATCAATCTACACTTCGGAAGTGTAGCGCATGATTTCAGATTATTTTATTCTTTCTGAGATGCCTTTTAACACAATAAAACTGCTCAAAATGATGCGCTGGCATCACATGATCTGTATTTTGACGTGGCACTTTTGGACGGAATATTTGCTCTTTTTCCGGTTCTTGAGAACTATGGATCAATCTACACTTCGGAAGTGTAGCGCATGATTTCAGATTATTTATTCTCTTTCTGAGATGCCTTTTAACACAATAAAACTGCTCACAATGATGCGCTGGCATCACATGATCTGTATTTTGACATGGCACTTTTTAACGGAATATTTGCTCTTTTTCCGGTTCTTGAGAACTATGGATCAATCTACACTTCGGAGGTGTGGCGCATGATTTCAGATTATTTTATTCTCTTTCTGAGATGCCTTTTAACACAATAAAACTGCTCAAAATGATGCGCTGGCATCACATGATCTGTATTTTGACATGGCACTTTTTAACGGAATATTTGCTCTTTTCCGGTTCTTGAGAACTATGGATCAATCTACACTTCGGAAGTGTAGCGCATGATTTCAGATAATTTTATTCTCTTTCTGAGATGCCTTTTAACACAATAAAACTGCTCAAAATGATGCGCTGGCATCACATGATCTGTATTTTGACATGGCACTTTTTGACCGAATATTTGCTCTTTTTTCGGTTCTTGAGAACTATGGATCAATCTACACTTCGGAAGTGTAGCGCATGAGTTCAGATTATTTTATTCTCTTACTGAGATGCCTTTTAACACAATAAAACTGCTCAAAATGATGCGCTGGCATCACATGATCTGTATTTTGACATGGCACTTTTGACGGAATATTTGCTCTTTTTCCGGTTCTTGAGAACTATGGATCAATCTACACTTCGGAAGTGTAGCGCATGATTTCAGGTTATTTTATTCTCTTTCTGAGATGCCTTTTAACACAATAAAACTTCTCAAAATGATGCGCTGGCATCACATGATCTGTATTTTGACATGGCACTTTTTAACGGATAATTTGCTCTTTTTCCGGTTCTTGAGAACTATGGATCAATCTACACTTCGGAAGTGTAGCGCATGATTTCAGATTATTTTATTCTCTTTCTGAGATGCCTTTTAACAATAAAACTGCTCAAAATGATGCGCTGGCATCACATGATCTGTATTTTGACATGGCACTTTTTGACGGAATATTTGCTCTTTTTCCGGTTCTGAGAACTATGGATCAATCTACACTTCGGAAGTGTAGCGCATGATTTCAGATTATTTTATTCTCTTTCTTGGATGCCTTTTAACACAATAAAACTGCTCAAAATGATGCGCTGGCATCACATGATCTGTATTTTGACATGGCACTTTTGGCGGAATATTTGCTCTTTTTCCGGTTCTTGAGAACTATGGATCAATCTACACTTCGGAAGTGTAGCGCATGATTGCAAATTATTTTATTCTCTTTCTGAGATGCCTTTTAACACAATAAAACTGCTCAAAATGATGCGCTGGCATCACATGATCTGTATTTTGACATGGCACTTTTTAACGGAATATTTGCTCTTTTTTCGGTTCTTGAGTACTATGGATCAATCTACACTTCGGAAGTGTAGCGCATGATTTCAGATTATTTTATTCTCTTTCTGAGATGCCTTTTTAACACAATAAAACTGCTCAAAATGATGCGCTGGCATCACATGATCTGTATTTGACATGGCACTTTTTGACGGAATATTTGCTCTTTTTCCGGTTCTTGAGAACTATGGATCAATCTACACTTCGGAAGTGTAGCGCATGATTTCAGATTATTTTATTCTCTTTCTGAGATGCCTTTTAACACAATAAAAACTGCTCAAAATGATGCGCTGGCATCACATGATCTGTATTTTGACATGGCACTTTTTGACGGAATACTTGCTCTGTTTTCGGTGCTTGAGAACTAAGGATCAATGTACACTTCGGAAGTGGAGCCCTTGATTTCAGATGATTTTATTCTCTTTGAGATGCCTTTTGACAAAATAAAACTGCTCAAAATGATGCGCTGGCATCACATGATCTGTATTTTGACAAGGCACTTTTTGACGGAATATTTGCTCTTTTTTCGGTTCTTGAGAACTATGGATCAATCTACACTTCGGAAGTGTAGCGCGTGATTTCAGATGATTTTATTCTCTCTCTAAGATGCCTTTTAACACAATAAAACTGCTCAAAATGATGCGTTGGCATCACATGATCTGTATTTTGACATGGCACTTTTTAACGGAATATTTGCTCTTTTTCCTTTTCTTGAGAACTATGGATCAATCTACACTTCGGAAGTGTAGCGCATGATTTCAGATTATTTTATTCTCTTTCTGAGATACCTTTAAACACAATAAAACTGCTCAAAATGATGCGCTGGCATCACATGATCTGTATTTTGACATGGCACTTTTTAACGGAATATTTGCTCTTTTTCGGTTCTTGAGAACTATGGATCAATCTACACTTCGGAAGTGTAGCGCATGATTTCAGATTATTTTATTCTCTTTCTGAGATGCCTTTTAACACAATAAAACTGCTCAAATGATGCGCTGGCATCACATGATCTGTATTTTGACATGGCACTTTTTAGCGGAATATTTGCTCTTTTTCCGGTTCTTGAGAACTATGGATCAATCTACACTTCGGAAGTGTGGCGCTTGATTTCAGATTATTTTATTCTCTTTCTGAGATGCCTTTTAACACAATAAAACTGCTCAAAATGATCGCTGGCATCACATGATCTGTATTTTGACATGGCACTTTTTGACGGAATATTTGCTCTTTTTCCGGTTCTTGAGAACTATGGATCAATCTACACTTCGGAAGTGTAGCGCATGATTCAGATTATTTTATTCTCTTTCTGAGATGCCTTTTAACACAATAAAACTGCTCAAAATGATGCGCTGGCATCACATGATCTGTATTTTTGACATGGCACTTTTTGACGGAATATTTGCTCTTTTTCCGGTTCTTGAGAACTATGGATCAATCTACACTTCGGAAGTGTAGCGCATGATTTCAGATGATTTTATTCTCTCTAAGATGCCTTTTAACACAATAAAACTGCTCAAAATGATGCGCTGGCATCACATGATCTGTATTTTTTACATGGCACTTTTTAACGGAATATTTGCTCTTTTTCCGGTTCTTGAGAACTATGGATCAATCTACACTTCGGCAGTGTAGCGCATGATTTCAGATGATTTTATTCTCTTTCTGAGATGCCTTTTAACACAATAAAACTGCTCAAAATGATGCTTTGGCATCACATGATCTGTATTTGGACATGGCACTTTTTGACGGAATATTTGCTCTTTTTCCGGTTCTTGAGAACTATGGATCAATCTACGCTTCGGAAGTGTAGCGCATGATTTCAGATTATTTTATTCTCTTTCTGGGATGCCTTTTAACACAATAAAACTGCTCAAAATGATGCGCTGGCATCACATGATCTGTATTTTGATATGGCACTTTTTGACGGAATATTTGCTCTTTTTCCGGTTCTTGAGAACTATGGATCAATCTACACTTCGGAAGTGTAGCGCTTGATTTCAGATTATTTTATTCTCTTTCTAAGATGCCTTTTAACACAATAAAACTGCTCAAAATGATGCGCTGGCATCACATGATCTGTATTTGGACATGGCACTTTTTGACGGAATAATTACTCTTTTCCCGGTTCTTGAGAACTATGGATCCAACTAAACTTCTATAGTGTAGCATGATTTCAGATTATTTTATTCTCTTTCTGAGATGCCTTTTAACACAATAAAACTGCTCAAAATGATGCGCTGGCATCACATGATCTGTATTTTGACATGGCACTTTTTTTTGGTTTTTTTGCTCTTTTTCCGGTTCTTGAGAACTATGGATCAATCTACACTTCGGAAGTGTAGCGCATGATTTCAGATTATTTTATTCTCTTTCTGAGATGCCTTTTAACACAATAAA
>SRMA01000395.1:0-19999 GCA_007224835.1 Danionella cerebrum
TCTCTCTCTCTCTCTCCCTAGTAGAAATGCTTTACACAGTCAGTAAAAGCACAGGGTTCTCTCCACGCCGCGACTGCGATGACGTGTCTGTGTGAATTCGTGAAGGCCAATAAATTGCGTTGGTGTTCTGCCTTTGACATGCACTGTCATTTAAACAGAGTCTGCTTTTACTTGTTCCCTTAGATTCTCCTGGTGAAATTCCCGCGGTGGCGTTGTCCGTTTTGACGAGTTGATTTCTTCTGCTCGTCGCCGTCAGCAGGACAATGCCAGAAACACACAGCCAACGTCAGCGAGAGATGTGCGTGTGTTTATGAGAGCCGACCGCACTCCGCAAGCCACACTCAAGACTCACTCCGAGAACAACATACGGGTAAAGTGCACGCGATGCCAGGCTGCCCAATAACGTGAAGAGAGCAGATTTGGTGTCCAGCACACGTTTTGTTCGATGCGTTTGTAAAATGTACAAATTGTTTATGGTAAAATGGTAAAAATGTAAAAAAATAAAGAAACCAAAACAATCTTAGCTCACTTTTTGTACGTGTTTCATCTGTGATTCGTACATTGGATATTGTGATTTTCTCGGGACCGTCGTAGAAGTGATCACTTTGAAGTGGTTTGAACATTTCTTATATTTTTTTCAATTTAACAAGAAATCAGTCGCACTAAGAGGAAAACTAAGTGTTGCCCATAAATGTTTACCCGTTTACTACCTCGTTCGTTCATTGTCTGTATTCGTTGTGAAAATTAATGAACGCGATCTCTGTCTTTGCAGAGAAGAGTATCCTTCAATCGTAATCCGCTCATACGAGGTGTCAGAGCGGTGGCCCTTTGCATCAATCGGTACCCAGGAAGCAGCTCTCGCGTTTCCCAAATCCATCTTCCCTTTTCAGAGTCGAGGGCTTATGGTGCCGGTGCACGTTTCCAGCGCCGTTTGGGAAGATTGCGGGGTACGCCCTAGAATTGAGCAAATTCAATGATCTCGACGCATGTTTTTGCTCCAGTGGAGTAAACCCGAGAAAACCCGCTCACGAGAATGAGCAAGTTCCTTTTGGAAGAGCCCCGGCTGGCCTCGAACCAACAACCTTCTCACTAAAAGAGGAACAGCGATACCCGGCGTGCCACTCGCAACAAATCATCTGCAATGTATTCACGCGAAAAAAATGAGATGGAGAAAAAAAAACAAAAAAAAACAACGGACAAGCCTCTGTCACCCAAAAGCCCGTCGCTGACACAGCTACACCGGCGTGATGCTGGTGACGCGTCCCACCCCGACTCATCATGGTCAAAATGTAAAGTGCCCTCGCATTGGTTACGTACTCAATGGCATTGAGCACCTAACAAATGTTCTAAGGCATGCGCGGTAATGAATATCGAAACACACATGCGCGATGACGTACTCAATAGTATTGAGGACGTAATCAATGTTCATACGCGCATGCGCGGTGATGGATTTTGAAACTCCCATACCCTGTGATTAGGTTTTAAAGTCTATGGTTAAAACCATAGATATTTTATAATCAGACAAGTGTTCTTTGAAAAGACATAACAATTATACTGACACGAAATACTGTTTTTACTCTGATGATCCCGATTCGTTTGATCACTCGTTTTGGAAGTGCATAAATACAGCAGTTTGTGAAATTCGATTTTAAGTAATTGTATTGTTGATATTCATATTATTATTTGCTATTGTTGTTGTTCTAATGCTGTTTATTTCTTTATTTTAAATACATTTTTATTTTATACATTTATTTTATTTAACAATATGAAGCCGTGTGCGAAAGAAAAAAAAAAGTGCGCATCCTCTTCCCCTCACCGCAAATCCACACAGACTTCAGACACATCAGTGAGCTGCCGCCCCACTCACAGCCAATGGCGACGTGGAGCGCTCGTCATTCAATAGTGACGTCGTGCGCTCATTATAAATGGCTTATTATGCAGTGCATTTAAGTTGACGGTGACCGGAAATATTCAGGGTCCCCCCCAACACTCTGTTCGCGAGCAGCGTGTGATTCTCGGTGGGCTTAAGCTCTCAGGTCATTTGGTTCCTCGTCTCGACGGAGTAGATTCAAGGTTTGCTCAAACAGGGACCTATGCAAATGACGTTCAACTCTATTGGTTGCGTCGTCACGCTCGTCATTCTCGTCACGCCTGACTGATAAACGTTTGTTTAGACTTGATGTGTCTGGTTTTACTTGCCTAAGAAATGCTTTTGTCTTTTATTTGAAGCTCGTGGTTAACTGGACGCTTAACCACTTCAACAGATCCGTGCTATGTATTTGTGTTTTTTCTTTTCAGAGGTTCGCCACCTGAGGGCGCACACGCTCCAAAAACCGCAGAGAGAGAAAGAGAAAGAGAGAGAGAGAGAGAGAGGGGCAGGTTTGAGTAACGTTTTTTTGTTCAATTTCTCTCTGATCTCTTGGTCACTTTTGATAAATTGCTGCTTGTGGGAGATTTTAATATTCATGTAGATGAACCAGGTGATGCCCTTGGACTGTCATTTATAGACCTAGTAAATTCATTTGGGGTTCAACAAAACATTTCCAGACCACCTCATAGTCTTATTAGGGAAATATATACCACTTATTAATTAATTTTTTCCTCTTTTTCGAGTTTCAACTTGTTGGTTTACTGTAAAGCTGCTTTGAGACACTGTCGGTTGTGAAAAGCGCTATATAAATAATCAAACTTGAACTTGTGTGCTATTGCGGCTGTGTTTAATTGAAAAAAAAAGGGATAGAGACAAGAAAATTCGAGACTTGTCTTTTTTCTCTCTAAGATGGGTTGCAGCTATAACTACAGTGACAAAATTTAGCTTTGAGAGCAAAACTGACATTCCAAATGTGTCCGTGACTGCGGCCCTGTGGGCCTGTGCTAAGGCTGTTCTTTACAGTCGACGCATTTCACAAGGGCTAGCGCTGTGGCTTTTCATCAAAAGGTCACTAGTTCGAGGCTAGCGGGCGGCTCCTGCTGGTTACAGATGCTAATGAGCCAAGTACGGGTTTCTTTTTCAGAAAGCAGCAGAAACGAAGGCTGTGACAGTGATTTCTCTCTCTCTCTCTCTCTCTCTCTCTCTCTCTCTCTCTCCCTAGTAGAAATGCTTTACAGAGTCAGTAAAAGCACAGGGGTCTCTCCACGCCGCGACTGCGATGACGTGTCTGTGTGAATTCGTGAAGGCCAATAAATTGCGTTGGTGTTCTGCCTTTGACATGCACTGTCTTTTAAACAGAGTCTGCTTTTACTTGTTCCCTTAGATTCTCCTGGTGAAATTCCCGCGGTGGCGTTGTCCGTTTTGACGAGTTGATTTCTTCTGCTCGTCGCAGTCAGCAGGACAATGCCAGAAACACACAGCCAACGTCAGCGAGAGATGTGCGTGTGTTTATGGGAGCCGACCGCACTCCGACAGCCACACTCAAGACTCACTCAGAGAACAACATACGGGTAAAGTGCACGCGATGCCAGGCTGCCCAATAGCGGAAAGAGGGCAGATTTGGTGTCCAGCACACGTTTTGTTCGATGCGTTTGTAAAATGTACAAATTGTTTATGGTAAAATGTTAAAATGTAAAAAAAAATAAATAAATAAATAAAGAAAATAAAGAAAACAACAACCTTAGCTCACTTTTTGTACGTGTTTCATCTATGATTCGTACATTGGATATTGTGATTTTCTCGGGACCGTCGTAAAAGTGATCATTTTGAAGTGTTTTGAACATTTCTTATATTTTTTCAATTTAACAAGAAATCAGTCGCACTAAGAGGAAAACTAAAGTGTTGCCCATAAATGTTTACCCGTTTACTACCTCGTTCGTTCAATGTCTGTATTCGTTGTGAAAATTAATGAACGCGATCTGTGTCTTTGCAGAGAAGAGTATCCTTCAATCATAATCCGCTCATACGAGGTGTCAAAGCGGTGGCCCTTTGCATCAATCGGTAGCCAGGAAGCAGCTCTCGCGTTTCCCAAATCCATCTTCCCTTTTCAGAGTCAAAGGCTTATGGTGCCGGTGCGCGTTTCCAGCGCCGTTTGGGAAGATTGCGGGGTACGCCCTAGAATTGAGCAAATTCAATGATCTCGGCGCATGTTGTTGCTCCAGTGGAGTAAACCGGAGAAAACCCGCTCACGAGAATGAGCAAGTTCCTTTTGGAAGAGCCCGGCTGGCCTCGAACCAGCAACCTTCTCACTAAAAGAGGAACAGCGATACCCGGCGTGCCACTCGCAACAAATCATCTGCAATGTATTCACGCGAGAAAAATGAGATGGAAAAAAAAAAAGAAACGGACAAGCCTCTGTCACCCGAAAGCCCGTCGCTGGCACAGCTACACCGGCGTGATGCTGATGACGAGTCCCACCCCGACTCATCATGGTCAAAATGTAAAGTGCCCTGGCATTGGTTACGTACTCAATGGCATTGAGCACCTAACAAATGTTCTAAGGCATGCGCGGTAATGAATATCGAAACACATGCGCGATGACGTACTCAATAGTATTGAGGGCGTAATCAATGTTCATACGCGCATGCGCGGTGATGGATTTTGAAACTCCCATACCCTGTGATTAGGTTTTAAAGTCTATGGTTAAAACCATAGATATTTTATAATCAGACAAGTGTTCTTCGAAAAGACATAACAATTATACTGACACGAAATACTGTTTTTACTCTGATGATCCCGATTCGTTTGATCTCTCGTTTTGGAAGTGCATAAATACAGCAGTTTGTGAAATTCGATTTTAAGTAATTGTATTGTTGATATTCATAGTATTATTTGCTATTGTTGTTGTTCTAATGCTGTTTATTTCTTTATTTTAAATACATTTTTATTTTATACATTTATTTTATTTAGCAATATGAAGCCGTGCGAAAGAAAAAAAAAAAGTGCGCATCCTCTTCCCCGCACCGCAAATCCACAGAGACTTCGGACACATCAGTGAGCTGCCGCCCCGCTCACAGCCAATTGTGACGTCGTGCGCTCATTATAAATGGCCTATTATGCAGTGCATTTAAGTTGACGGTCACCGGAAATATTCAGGGTCTCCCCCAACACTCTGTTCGCGAGCAGCGTGTGATTCTCGGTGGGCTCAATCTCTCAGGTCATTTGGTTCCTCGTCTCGACGGAGTAGATTCAAGGTTTGCTCAAACAGGGACCTATGCAAATGGCGTTCAACTCTATTGGTTGCGTCGTCACGCTCGTCATTCTCGTCACGCCTGACTGATAAACGTTTGTTTAGACTTGATGTGTCTGGTTTTACTTGCCTAGAAATGCTTTTGTCTTTTATTTGAAGCTCGTGGTTAACTGGACGCTTAACCACTTCAACAGATTCGTGCTATGTATTTGTGTTTTTTCTTTTCAGAGTTTCGCCACCTGAGGGCGCACACGCTCCAAAAACCGCAGAGAGAGAAAGAGAGAGAGAGAGAGAGGGCCAGGTTTGAGTAACGTTTTTTTTGTTCAATTTCTCTCTGATCTCTTGGTCACTTTTGATAAATTACTGCTTGTGGGAGATTTTAATATTCGTGTAGATGAACCAGGTGATGCCCTTGGACTGTCATTTATAGACCTAGTAAATTCATTTGGGTTTCAACAAAACATTTCCAGACCACCTCATAGTCTTATTAGGGAAATATACACCACTTATTAATTAATTTTTTCCTCTTTTTTCGAGTTTCAACTTGTTGGTTTACTGTAAAGCTGCTTTGAGACACTGTCCGTTGTGAAAAGCGCTATATAAATAATCAAACTTGAACTTGTGTGCTATTGCGGCTGTGTTTAATTGAAAAAAAAAAGGGATAGAGACAAGAAAATTCGAGACTTGTCTTTTTTCTCTCTAAAGATGGGTTGCAGCTATAACTACAGTGACAAAATTTAGCTTTGAGAGCAAAACTGACATTCCAAATGTGTCCGTGACTGCGGCCCTTTGGGCCTGTGCTAAGGCTGTTCTTTACAGTCGACGCATTTCACAAGCGCTAGCACTGTGGCCTTTCATCAAAAGGTCACTAGTTCGAGGCTAGCGGGCGGCTCCTGCTGGTTACAGATGCTAATGAGCCAAGTACGGGTTTCTTTTTCAGAAAGCAGCAGAAGCGAAGGCTGTGACAGTGATTTCTCTCTCTCTCTCTCTCTCTCTCTCTCTCTCTCTCTCTCTCTCTCTCTCTCTCTCCCTAGTAGAAATGCTTTACAGAGACAGAAAAAGCACAGGGTTCTCTCCACGCCGCGACTGCGATGACGTGTCTGTGTGAATTCGTGAAGGCCAATAAATTGCGTTGGTGTTCTGCCTTTGACATGCACTGTCTTTTAAACAGAGTCTGCTTTTACTTGTTCCCTTAGATTCTCCTGGTGAGATTCCCGCGGTGGCGTTGTCCGTTTTGACGAGTTGATTTCTTCTGCTCGTCGCAGTCAGCAGGACAATGCCAGAAACACACAGCCAACGTCAGCGAGAGATGTGCGTGTGTTTATGAGAGCCGACCGCACTCCGAAAGCCACACTCAAGACTCACTCAGAGAACAACATACGGGTAAAGTGCACGCGATGCCAGGCTGCCCAATAACGGAAAGAGAGCAGATTTGGTGTCCAGCACACGTTTTGTTCGATGCGTTTGTAAAATGTACAAATTGTTTATGGTAAAATGTAAAAAATAAAGAAACCAAAACAATCTTAGCTCACTTTTTGTACGTGTTTCATCTATGATTCGTACATTGGATATTGTGATTTTCTCGGGACCGTCGTAGAAGTGATCATTTTGAAGTGTTTTGAACATTTCTTATATTTTTTTCAATTTAACAAGAAATCAGTCGCACTAAGAGGAAAACTAAAGTGTTGCCCATAAATGTTTACCCGTTTACTACATCGTTAGTTCATTGTCTGTATTCGTTGTGAAAATTAATGAACGCGATCTGTGTCTTTGCAGAGAAGAGTATCCTTCAATGGTAATCCGCTCATACGAGGTGTCAAAGCGGTGGCCCTTTGCATCAATCGGTACCCAGGAAGCAGCTCTGGCGTTTCCCAAATCCATCTTCCCTTTTCAGAGTCAAAGGCTTATGGTGCCGGTGCACGTTTCCAGCGCCGTTTGGGAAGATTGCGGGGTCCGCCCTAGAATTGGGCAAATTCAATGATCTCGACGCATGTTTTTGCTCCAGTGGAGTAAACCGGAGAAAACCCGCTCACGAGAATGAGCAAGTTCCTTTTGGAAGAGCCCCGGCTGGCCTCGAACCAGCAACCTTCTCACTAAAGAGGAACAGCGATACCCGGCGTGCCACTCGCAACAAATCATCTGCAATGTATTCACGCGAGAAAAATGAGATGGAGAAAAAAAACAAAAAAAACAACGGACAAGCCTCTGTCACCCAAAAGCCCGTCGCTGACACAGCTACACCGGCGTGATGCTGATGACGAGTCCCACCCCGACTCATCATGGTCAAAATGTAAAGTGCCCTCGCATTGGTTACGTACTCAATGGCATTGAGCACCTAACAAATGTTCTAAGGCATGCGCGGTAATGAATATCGAAACACACATGCGCGATGACGTACTCAATAGTATTGAGGACGTAATCAATGTTCATACGCGCATGCGCGGTGATGGATTTTGAAACTCCCATACCCTGTGATTAGGTTTTAAAGTCTATGGTTAAAACCATAGATATTTTATAATTAGACAAGTGTTCTTTGAAAAGACATAACAATTATACTGACACGAAATACTGTTTTTACTCTGATGATCCCGATTCGTTTGATCACTCGTTTTGGAAGTGCATAAATACAGCAGTTTGTGAAATTCGATTTTAAGTAATTGTATTGTTGATATTCATATTATTATTTGCTATTGTTGTTGTTCTAATGCTGTTTATTTCTTTATTTTAAATACATTTTTATTTTATACATTTATTTTATTTAACAATATGAAGCCGTGCGAAAGAAAAAAAAAAAGTGCGCATCCTCTTCCCCGCACCGCAAATCCACACAGACTTCAGACACATCAGTGAGCTGCCGCCCCGCTCACAGCCAATTGTGACGTCGTGCGCTCATTATAAATGGCCTATTATGCAGTGCATTTAAGTTGACGGTGACCGGAAATATTCAGGGTCTCCCCCAACACTCTGTTCGCGAGCAGCGTGTGATTCTCGGTGGGCTTAAGCTCTCAGGTCATTTGGTTCCTCGTCTCGACGGAGTAGATTCAAGGTTTGCTCAAACAGGGACCTATGCAAATGACGTTCAACTCTATTGGTTGCGTCGTCACGCTCGTCATTCTCGTCACGCCTGACTGATAAACGTTTGTTTAGACTTGATGTGTCTGGTTTTACTTGCCTAAGAAATGCTTTTGTCTTTTATTTGAAGCTCGTGGTTAACTGGACGCTTAACCACTTCAACAGATTCGTGCTATGTATTTGTTTTTTCTTTTCAGAGGTTCGCCACCTGAGGGCGCACACGCTCCAAAAACCGCAGAGAGAGAAAGAGAGAGAGAGAGAGAGAGAGAGAGGGCCAGGTTTGAGTAACGTTTTTTTGTTCAATTTCTCTCTGATCTCTTGGTCACTTTTGATAAATTACTGCTTGTGGGAGATTTTAATATTCATGTAGATGAACCAGGTGATGCCCTTGGACTGTCATTTATAGACCTAGTAAATTCATTTGGGGTTCAACAAAACATTTCCAGACCACCTCATAGTCTTATTAGGGAAATATACACCACTTATTAATTAATTTTTTCCTCTTTTTCGAGTTTCAGCTTGTTGGTTTACTGTAAAGCTGCTTTGAGACACTGTCCGTTGTGAAAAGCGCTATATAAATAATCAAACTTGAACTTGTGTGCTATTGCGGCTGTGTTTAATTGAAAAAAAAAGGGATAGAGACAAGAAAATTCGAGACTTGTCTTTTTTCTCTCTAAAGATGGGTTGCAGCTATAACTACAGTGACAAAATTTAGCTTTGAGAGCAAAACTGACATTCCAAATGTGTCCGTGACTGCGGCCCTTTGGGCCTGTGCTAAGGCTCTTCTTTACAGTCGACGCATTTCACAAGAGCTAGCACTGTGGCTTTTCATCAAAAGGTCACTAGTTCGAGGCTAGCGGGCGGCTCCTGCTGGTTACAGATGCTAATGAGCCAAGTACGGGTTTCTTTTTCAGAAAGCAGCAGAAACGAAGGCTGTGACAGTGATTTCTCTCTCTCTCTCTCTCTCTCTCTCCCTAGTAGAAATGCTTTACAGAGTCGGTAAAAGCACAGGGTTCTCTCCACGCCGCGACTGCGATGACGTGTCTGTGTGAATTCGTGAAGGCCAATAAATTGCGTTGGTGTTCTGCCTTTGACATGCACTGTCTTTTAAACAGAGTCTGCTTTCACTTGTTCCCTTAGATTCTCCTGGTGAAATTCCCACGGTGGCGTTGTCCGTTTTGACGAGTTGATTTCTTCTGCTCGTCGCAGTCAGCAGGACAATGCCAGAAACACACAGCCAACGTCAGCGAGAGATGTGCGTGTGTTTATGAGAGCCGACCGCACTCCAAAGCCACACTCAAGACTCACTCAGAGAACAACATACGGGTAAAGTGCACGCGATGCCAGGCTGCCCAATAACGGAAAGAGAGCAGATTTGGTGTCCAGCACACGTTTTGTTCGATGCGTTTGTAAAATGTACAAATTGTTTATGGTAAAATGTTAAAAATGTAAAAAAATAAAGAAACCAAAACAATCTTAGCTCACTTTTTGTACGTGTTTCATCTATGATTCGTACATTGGATATTGTGATTTTCTCGGGACCGTCGTAGAAGTGATCATTTTGAAGTGTTTTGAACATTTCTTATATTTTTTTCAATTTAACAAGAAATCAGTCGCACTAAGAGGAAAACTAAAGTGTTGCCCATAAATGTTTACCCGTTTACTACCTCGTTCGTTCATTGTCTGCATTCGTTGTGAAAATTAATGAACGCGATCTGTGTCTTTGCAGAGAAGAGTATCCTTCAATCGTAATCCGCTCATACGAGGTGTCAAAGCGGTGGCCCTTTGCATCAATCGGTACCCAGGAAGCAGCTCTCGCGTTTCCCAAATCCATCTTCCCTTTTCAGAGTCAAAGGCTTATGGTGCCGGTGCACGTTTCCAGCGGCGTTTGGGAAGATTGCGGGGTACGCCCTAGAATTGAGCAAATTCAATGATCTCGACGCATGTTTTTGCTCCAGTGGAGTAAACCGGAGAAAACCCGCTCACGAGAATGAGCAAGTTCCTTTTGGAAGAGCCCCGGCTGGCCTCGAACCAGCAACCTTCTCACTAAAAGAGGAACAGCGATACCCGGCGTGCCACTCGCAACAAATCATCTGCAATGTATTCACGCGAGAAAAATGAGATGGAGAAAAAAAACAAAAAAAAACAGCGGACAAGCCTCTGTCACCCAAAAGCCCGTCGCTGACACAGCTACACCGGCGTGATGCTGATGACGAGTCCCACCCCGACTCATCATGGTCAAAATGTAAAGTGCCCTCGCATTGGTTACGTACTCAATGGCATTGAGCACCTAACAAATGTTCTAAGGCATGCGCGGTAATGAATATCGAAACACACATGCGCGATGACGTACTCAATAGTATTGAGGGCGTAATCAATGTTCATACGCGCATGCGCGGTGATGGATTTTGAAACTCCCATACCCTGTGATTAGGTTTTAAAGTCTATGGTTAAAACCATAGATATTTTATAATTAGACAAGTGTTCTTTGAAAAGACATAACAATTATACTGACACGAAATACTGTTTTTACTCTGATGATCCCGATTCGTTTGATCACTCGTTTTGGAAGTGCATAAATACAGCAGTTTGTGAAATTCGATTTTAAGTAATTGTATTGTTGATATTCATATTATTATTTGCTATTGTTGTTGTTCTAATGCTGTTTATTTCTTTATTTTAAATACATTTTTATTTTATACATTTATTTTATTTAACAATATGAAGCCGTGCGAAAGAAAAAAAAAAGGTGCGCATCCTCTTCCCCTCACCGCAAATCCACACAGACTTTAGACACATCAGTGAGCTGCCGCCCCGCTCACAGCCAATTGTGACGTCGTGCGCTCATTATAAATGGCCTATTATGCAGTGCATTTAAGTTGACGGTGACCGGAAATATTCAGGGTCTCTCCCAACACTCTGTTCGCGAGCAGCGTGTGATTCTCGGTGGGCTTAAGCTCTCAGGTCATTTGGTTCCTCGTCTCGGCGGAGTAGATTCAAGGTTTGCTCAAACAGGGACCTATGCAAATGGCGTTCAACTCTATTGGTTGCGTCGTCACGCTCGTCATTCTCGTCACGCCTGACTGATAAGCGTTTGTTTAGACTTGATGTGTCTGGTTTTACTTGCCTAAGAAATGCTTTTGTCTTTTATTTGAAGCTCGTGGTTAACTGGACGCTTAACCACTTCAACAGATTAGTGCTATGTATTTGTGTTTTTTCTTTTCAGAGGTTCGCCACCTGAGGGCGCACACGCTCCAAAAACCGCAGAGAGAGAGAGAGAGAGAGAGAGAGAGAGGGCCAGGTTTGAGTAACGTGTTTTTGTTCAATTTCTCTCTGAGCTCTTGGTCACTTTTGATAAATTACTGCTTGTGGGAGATTTTAATATTCATGTAGATGAACCAGGTGATGCCCTTGGACTGTCATTTATAGACCTAGTAGATTCATTTGGGGTTCAACAAAACATTTCCAGACCACCTCATAGTCTTATAAGGGAAATATACACCACTTATTAATTAATTTTTTCCTCTTTTTCGAGTTTCAACTTGTTGGTTTACTGTAAAGCTGCTTTGAGACACTGTCCGTTGTGAAAAGCGCTATATAAATAATCAAACTTGAACTTGTGTGCTATTGCGGCTGTGTTTAATTGAAAAAAAAAAGGGATAGAGACAAGAAAATTCGAGACTTGTCTTTTTTCTCTCTAAAGATGGGTTGCAGCTATAACTACAGTGACAAAATTTAGCTTTGAGAGCAAAACTGACATTCCAAATGTGTCCGTGACTGCGGCCCTTTGGGCCTGTGCTAAGTCTGTTCTTTACAGTCGACGCATTTCACAAGAGCTAGCACTGTGGCTTTTCATCAAAAGGTCACTAGTTAGAGGCTAGCGGGCGGCTCCTGCTGGTTACAGATGCTAATGAGCCAAGTACGGGTTTCTTTTTTCAGAAAGCAGCAGAAACGAAGGCTGTGACAGTGATTTCTCTCTCTCTCTCTCTCTCTCTCTCTCTCTCTCTCCCTAGTAAAAATGCTTTACAGAGTCAGTAAAAGCACAGGGTTCTCTCCACGCCGCGACTGCGATGACGTGTCTGTGTGAATTCGTGAAGGCCAATAAATTGCGTTGGTGTTCTGCCTTTGACATGCACTGTCTTTTAAACAGAATCTGCTTTTACTTGTTCCCTTAGATTCTCCTGGTGAAATTCCCGCGGTGGCGTTGTCCGTTTTGACGAGTTGATTTCTTCTGCTCGTCGCAGTCAACAGGACAATGCCAGAAACACACAGCCAACGTCAGCGAGAGATGTGCGTGTGTTTATGAGAGCCGACAGCACTCCGAAAGCCACACTCAAGACTCACTCAGAGAACAACATACGGGTAAAGTGCACGCGATGCCAGGCTGCCCAATAACGGAAAGAGAGCAGAGTTGGTGTCCAGCGCACGTTTTGTTCGATGCGTTTGTAAAATGTACAAATTGTTTATGGTAAAATGTTAAAAATGTAAAAAAAATAAAGAAACCAAAACAATCTTGGCTCACTTTTTGTACGTGTTTCATCTATGATTCGTACATTGGATATTGTGATTTTCTCGGGACCGTCGTAGAAGTGATCATTTTGAAGTGTTTTGAACATTTCTTAAATTTTTTTCAATTTAACAAGAAATCAGTCGCACTAAGAGAAAAACTAAAGTGTTGCCTATAAATGTTTACCGTTTACTGCCTGGTTCGTTCATTGTCTGTATTCGTTGTGAAAATTAATGAACGCGATCTGTGTCTTTGCAGAGAAAAGTATCCTTCAATCGTAATCCGCTCATACGAGGTGTCAAAGCGGTGGCCCTTTGCATCAATCGGTACCCAGGAAGCAGCTCTCGCGTTTCCCAAATCCATCTTCCCTTTTCAGAGTCAAAGGCTTATGGTGCGGGTGCACGTTTCCAGCGCCGTTTGGGAAGATTGCGGGGTACGCCCTAGAATTGAGCAAATTCAATGATCTCGGCGCATGTTTTTGCTCCAGTGGAGTAAACCGGAGAAAACCCGCTCACGAGAATGAGCAAGTTCCTTTTGGAAGAGCCCCGGCTGGCCTCGAACCAGCAACCTTCTCACTAAAGAGGAACAGCGATACCCGGCGTGCCACTCGCAACAAATCATCTGCAATGTATTCACGTGAGAAAAATGAGATGGAGAAAAAAACAAAAAAAACAACGGACAAGCCTCTGTCACCCAAAAGCCCGTCGCTGACACAGCTACACGGCGTGATGCTGATGACGAGTCCCACCCCGACTCATCATGGTCAAAATGTAAAGTGCCCTCGCATTGGTTACGTACTCAATGGCATTGAGCACCTAACAAATGTTCTAAGGCATGCGCGGTAATGAATGTCGAAACACACATGCGCGATGACGTACTCAATAGTATTGAGGACGTAATCAATGTTCATACGCGCATGCGCGGTGATGGATTTTGAAACTCCCATACCCTGTGATTAGGTTTTAAAGTCTATGGTTAAAACCATAGATATTTTATAATTAGACAAGTGTTCTTTGAAAAGACATAACAATTATACTGACACGAGATACTGTTTTTACTCTGATGATCCCGATTCGTTTGATCACTCGTTTTGGAAGTGCATAAATACAGCAGTTTGTGAAATTCGATTTTAAGTAATTGTATTGTTGATATTCATATTATTATTTGCTATTGTTGTTGTTCTAATGCTGTTTATTTCTTTATTTTAAATACATTTTATTTTATACATTTATTTTATTTAACAATATGAAGCCGTGCGAAAGAAAAAAAAAAAAGTGCGCATCCTCTTCCCCGCACCGCAAATCCACACAGACTTCAGACGCATCAGTGAGCTGCCGCCCCGCTCACAGCCAATTGTGACGTCGTGCGCTCATTATAAATGGCCTATTATGCAGTGCATTTAAGTTGGCGGTGACCGGAAATATTCAGGGTCTCCCCCAACACTCTGTTCGCGAGCAGCGTGTGATTCTCGGTGGGCTTAAGCTCTCAGGTCATTTGGTTCCTCGTCTCGACGGAGTAGATTCAAGGTTTGCTCAAACAGGGACCTATGCAAATGGCGTTCAACTCTATTGGTTGCGTCGTCACGCTCGTCATTCTCGTCACGCCTGACTGATAAACGTTTGTTTAGACTTGATGTGTCTGGTTTACTTGCCTAAGAAATGCTTTTGTCTTTTATTTGAAGCTCGTGGTTAACTGGACGCTTAACCACTTCAACAGATTCGTGCTGTGTATTTGTGTTTTTCTTTTCAGAGGTTCGCCACCTGAGGGCGCACACGCTCCAAAACCGCAGAGAGAGAAAGAGAAAGAGAGAGAGAGAGAGAGAGAGAGAGAGAGAGGGCCAGGTTTGAGTAACGTTTTTTTGTTCAATTTCTCTCTGATCTCTTGGTCACTTTTTTTAAATTACTGCTTGTGGGAGATTTTAATATTCATGTAGATGAACCAGGTGATGCCCTTGGACTGTCATTTATAGACCTAGTAAATTCATTTGGGGTTCAACAAAACATTTCCAGACCACCTCTTAGTCTTATTAGGGAAATATACACCACTTATTAATTAATTTTTTCCTCTTTTTCGAGTTTCAACTTGTTGGTTTACTGTAAAGCTGCTTTGGGACGCTGTCCGTTGTGAAAAGCGCTATATAAATAATCAAACTTGAACTTGTGTGCTATTGCGGCTGTGTATAATTGAAAAAAAAGGGATAGAGACAAGAAAATTCGAGACTTGTCTTTTTTTCTCTCTAAAGATGGGTTGCAGCTATAACTACAGTGACAAAATTTAGCTTTGAGAGCAAAACTGACATTCCAAATGTGTCCGTGACTGCGGCCCTTTGGGCCTGTGCTAAGGCTGTTCTTTACAGTCGACGCATTTCACAAGAGCTAGCACTGTGGCTTTTTTTTTTTTTTTCACTAGTTCGAGGCTAGCGGGCGGCTCCTGCTGGTTACAGATGCTAATGAGCCAAGTACGGGTTTCTTTTTCAGAAAGCAGCAGAAGCGAAGGCTGTGACAGTGATTTCTCTCTCTCTCTCTCTCTCTCTCTCTCTCCCTAGTAGAAATGCTTTACAGAGTCAGTAAAAGCACAGGGTTCTCTCCACGCCGCGACTGCGATGGCGTGTCTGTGTGAATTCGTGAAGGGCAATAAATTGCGTTGGTGTTCTGCCTTTGACATGCACTGTCTTTTAAACAGAGTCTGCTTTCACTTGTTCCCTTAGATTCTCCTGGTGAAATTCCCACGGTGGCGTTGTCCGTTTTGGCGAGTTGATTTCTTCTGCTCGTCGCAGTCAGCAGGACAATGCCAGAAACACACAGCCAACGTCAGCGAGAGATGTGCGTGTGTTTATGAGAGCGACCGCACTCCGAAAGCCACACTCAAGACTCACTCAGAGAACAACATACGGGTAAAGTGCACGCGATGCCAGGCTGCCCAATAACGGGAAGAGAGCAGATTTGGTGTCCAGCACACGTTTTGTTCGATGCGTTTGTAAAATGTACAAATTGTTTATGGTAAAATGTAAAAAATAAAGAAACCAAAACAATCTTAGCTCACTTTTTGTACGTGTTTCATCTATGATTCGTACATTGGATATTGTGATTTTTTCGGGACCGTCGTAGAAGTGATCATTTTGAAGTGTTTTGAACATTTCTTATATTTTTTTCAATTTAACAAGAAATCAGTCGCACTAAGAGAAAAACTAAGTGTTGCCCATAAATGTTTACCCGTTTACTACCTCGTTCGTTCATTGTCTGTATTAGTTGTGAAAATTAATGAACGCGATCTGTGTCTTTGCAGAGAAGAGTATCCTTCAATCGTAATCCGCTCATACGAGGTGTCAAAGTGGTGGCCCTTTGCATCAATCGGTACCCAGGAAGCAGCTCTCGCGTTTCCCAAATCCATCTTCCTTTTCAGAGTCAAAGGCTTATGGTGCCGGTGCACGTTTCCAGCGCCGTTTGGGAAGATTGCGGGGTACGCCCTAGAATTGAGCAAATTCAATGATCTCGACGCATGTTTTTGCTCCAGTGGAGTAAACCGGAGAAAACCAGCTCACGAGAATGAGCAAGTTCCTTTTGGAAGAGCCCCGGCTGGCCTCGAACCACCAACCTTCTCACTAAAAGAGGAACAGCGATACCCGGCGTGCCACTCGCAACAAATCATCGCCAATGTATTCACGCGAGAAAAATGAGATGGAGAAAAAAAACAAAAAAAAACAACGGACAAGCCTCTGTCACCCAAAGGCCCGTCGCTGACACAGCTACACCGGCGTGATGCTGATGACGAGTCCCACCCCGACTCATCATGGTCAAAATGAAAAGTGCCCTCGCATTGGTTACGTACTCAATGGCATTGAGCACCTAACAAATGTTCTAAGGCATGCGCGGTAATGAATATCGAAACACACATGCGCGATGACATGCGCTGTCTTTAAACAGAGTCTGCTTTTACTTGTTCCCTTAGATTCTCCTGGTGAAATTCCCGCGGTGGCGTTGTCCGTTTTGCCGAGTTGATTTCTTCTGCTCGTCGCAGTCAGCAGGACAATGCCAGAAACACACAGCCAACGTCAGCGAGAGATGTGCGTGTGTTTATGAGAGCCGACCGCACTCCGAAAGCCACACTCAAGACTCACTCAGAGAACAACATACGGGTAAAGTGCGCGCGATGCCAGGCTGCCCAATAGCGGAAAGAGAGCAGATTTGGTGTCCAGCACACGTTTTGTTCGATGCGTTTGTAAAATGTACAAATTGTTTATGGTAAAATGTTAAAAATGTAAAAAATAAAGAAACCAAAACAATCTTAGCTCACTTTTTGTACGTGTTTCATCTATGATTCGTACATTGGATATTGTGATGTTCTCGGGACCGTCGTAGAAGTGATCATTTTGAAGTGTTTTGAACATTTCTTATATTTTTTTCAATTTAACAAGAAATCAGTCGCACTAAGAGGAAAACTAAAGTGTTGCCCATAAATGTTTACCGTTTACTACCTCGTTCGTTCATTGTCTGTATTCGTTGTGAAAATTAATGAACGCGATCTGTGTCTTTGCAGAGAAGAGTATCCTTCAATCGTAATCCGCTCATACGAGGTGTCAAAGCGGTGGCCCTTTTCATCAATCGGTACCCAGGAAGCAGCTCTCGCGTTTCCCAAATCCATCTTCCCTTTTCAGAGTCAAAGGCTTATGGTGCCGGTGCACGTTTCCAGCGCCGTTTGGGAAGATTGCGGGGTACGACCTAGAATTGAGCAAATTCAATGATCTCGACGCATGTTTTTGCTCCAGTGGAGTAAACCGGAGAAAACCGGCTCACGAGAATGAGCAAGTTCCTTTTGGAAGAGCCCCGGCTGGCCTCGAACCAACAACCTTCTCACTAAAAGAGGAACAGCGATACCCGGCATGCCACTCGCAACAAATCATCTGCAATGTATTCACGCGAGAAAAATGAGATGGAGAAAAAAACAAAAAAAACAACGGACAAGCCTCTGTCACCCAAAGCCCGTCGCTGACACAGCTACACCGGCGTGATGCTGATGACGAGTCCCACCCCGACTCATCATGGTCAAAATGTAAAGTGCCCTCGCATTGGTTACGTACTCAATGGCATTGAGCACCTAACAAATGTTCCAAGGCATGCGCGGTAATGAATATCGAAACACACATGCGCGATGACTTACTCAATAGTATTGAGGACGTAATCAATGTTCATACGCGCATGCGCGGTGATGGATTTTGAAACTCCCATACCCTGTGATTAGGTTTAAAAGTCTATGGTTAAAACCATAGATATTTTATAATCAGACAAGTGTTCTTTGAAAAGACATAACAATTATATTGACACGAAATACTGTTTTTACTCTGATGATCCCGATTCGTTTGATCACTCGTTTTGGAAGTGCATAAATACAGCGGTTTGTGAAATTCGATTTTAAGTAATTGTATTGTTGATATTCATATTATTATTTGCTATTGTTGTTGTTCTAATGCTGTTTATTTCTTTATTTTAAATACATTTTTTTTTTTTACATTTATTTTATTTAACAATATGAAGCCGTGCGAAAGAAAAAAAAGAAGTGCGCATCCTCTTCCCCGCACCGCAAATCCACACAGACTTCAGACACATCAGTGAGCTGCCGCCCGCTCACAGCCAATTGTGACGTCGTGCGCTCATTATAAATGGCCTATTATGCAGTGCATTTAAGTTGACGGTGACCGGAAATATTCGGGGTCTCCCCCAACACTCTGTTCGCGAGCAGCGTGTGATTCTCGGTGGGCTTAAGCTCTCGGGTCATTTGGTTCCTCGTCTCGACGGAGTAGATTCAAGGTTTGCTCAAACAGGGACCTATGCCAATGACGTTCAACGCTATTGGTTGCGTCGTCACGCTCGTCATTCTCGTCACGCCTGACTGATAAACGTTTGTTTAGACTTGATGTGTCTGGTTTTACTTGCCTAGAAATGCTTTTGTCTTTTATTTGAAGCTCGTGGTTAACTGGACGCTTAACCACTTCAACAGATTCGTGCTATGTATTTGTGTTTTTTCTTTTCAGAGGTGCGCCACCTGAGGGCGCACACGCTCCAAAAACCGCAGAGAGAGAGAGAGAGAGAGAGAGAGAGAGAGGGCCAGGTTTGAGTAACGTTTTTTTGTTCAATTTCCCTCTGATCTCTTGGTCACTTTTGATAAATTACTGCTTGTGGGAGATTTTAATATTCATGTAGATGAACCAGGTGATGCCCTTGGACTGTCATTTATAGACCTAGTAAGTTCATTTGGGGTTCAACAAAACATTTCCAGACCACCTCATAGTCTTATTAGGGAAATATACACCACTTATTAATTAATTTTTTCCTCTTTTTCGAGTTTCAACTTGTTGGTTTACTGTAAAGCTGCTTTGAGACACTGTCCGTTGTGAAAAGCGCTATATAAATAATCAAACTTGAACTTGTGTGCTATTGCGGCTGTGTTTAATTGAAAAAAAGGGATAGAGACAAGAAAATTCGAGACTTGTCTTTTTTTTTCTCTAAAGATGGGTTGCAGCTATAACTACAGTGACAAAATTTAGCTTTGAGAGCAAAACTGACATTCCAAATGTGTCCGTGACTGCGGCCCTTTGGGGCTGTGCTAAGGCTCTTCTTTACAGTCGACGCATTTCACAAGAGCTAGCACTGTGGCTTTTCTTCAAAAGGTCACTAGTTCGAGGCTAGCGGGCGGCTCCTGCTGGTTACAGATGCTAATGAGCCAAGTACGGGTTTCTTTTTCAGAAAGCAGCAGAAACGAAGGCTGTGACAGTGATTTCTCTCTCTCTCTCTCTCTTCCTAGTAGAAATGCTTTACAGAGTCAGTAAAAGCACAGGGTTCTCTCCACGCCGCGACTGCGATGACGTGTCTGTGTGAATTCGTGAAGGCCAATAAATTGCGTTGGTGTTCTGCCTTTGACGTGTGCTGTCTTTTAAACAGAGTCTGCTTTTACTTGTTCCCTTAGATTCTCCTGGTGAAATTCCCGCGGTGGCGTTGTCCGTTTGGACGAGTTGATTTCTTCTGCTCGTCGCAGTCAGCAGGACAATGCCAGAAACACACAGCCAACGTCAGCGAGAGATGTGCGTGTGTTTATGAGAACCGACCGCACTCCAAAAGCCACACTCAAGACTCACTCAGAGAACAACATACGGGTAAAGTGCACGCGATGCCAGGCTGCCCAATAACGGAAAGAGAGCAGATTTGGTGTCAGCACACGTTTTGTTCGATGCGTTTGTAAAATGTACAAATTGTTTATGGTAAAATGTTAAAAATGTAAAAAAAATAAAGAAACCAAACCAATCTTA